>JAHDVE020008040.1:0-153369 GCA_022606495.2 Halesus radiatus | reverse complement strand
GTGTACAGTGGTTTACAAAGTAAAATAGAAAATAATATAATAAAAGTTATAGTTGAAGTTTCACATAACCCGCCTCACTAGGCTAGCCTGTGTTGAGGCAGTAATTTTGCAAATTATTTTATAGTTTTAAAATACCTATGAATATATACTTCTATTAAGATATGCTTCGTAAATCGTTGAATCAATAATTTAGAATTTGAGCGAGTGCACCGGTAAATTCCCTATCATTACTTTTAATCCATTTTTTTACATTGTGTTTGAATATTTTTTGTGAATCAGATTTTTTTATGCTAACCGGGAGAATGTTGTAAATTCTTGTCGCAAAGTACCTAAAGTTCCGTTGCCCAAAAGCAGTATGAATTACAGGAATTTGGAGTAAATCTTTGTTAGCATTTCTAGTGATACGAGTGTTTAATCTTTTTTCATTGTATTTACTTTTGTTTGAATAAAGATTATTGAGGATTGTTTCAGCGTAAATCTGCCGAACGTCTAATACTCTCATTATATTAAGGATTAAGTTAGAGTCTGTAATTAGAGGTAGCTTAAGGATAAACAATACACAAAAACAGTACCAATAAACAATATACAATAATACACAAACCTGACATTCTCTATCTTTCCAAAGAGATGCAAGAACATTGTTCGCATTAAGTGTTTATCAGTCATTGTCTTGATTTAAATTTATGGATACCTTACTTTTTACTATTTTTTATCAATGAATAAAATCATTATTAAGTACGAAATTTTATTCAGTGTACCCGTAGGTCTAAAATTATAATAAAGGTTTACTAAATTAATAAACAGATTTGGTTCTCAAATTTTTTTTTAATCATTGTAATGTACGTTCTTTGGCGAAAAATTTTGCCGACCACTGTTTTAGGTGATACGACTATACTGTAGGATATAATTAGTAAGTGGCCTACGCGCATATAAAATTTTCTGAAGAATATGTGAACAAAAATAATAAGATATGTACTGAAATACCACGTATGGATTCTGCTTATCTATCTGTTCCCATTTGAATTAAAAATGCTTTCATGATATAGTCCTTCCCAGAAGAAGCTATGTCAATATTATTGGTAGAATCACGGGAGAATGTTGTATTACACAATGTTTCTGTAACGAATTGTAAATAAATAAAATCTCTCAGTACACCTCTTGAATGTTGCAGATTATAAATGTTCAAGGAAGGTTACACGTGCTTACGTTTGCCCAAAGACGTTTTCTTGGTAAATGGGTGTATTTATTTCAGGAAAGACATTTAAACCACTTGATGCTTCTGTTTTACTCTAAAAAACTCTGGAAAATGAAAAATTACTTTTAAGACTTTTGAGAGATTTATTAAAGACTAATAATGATTGTATTTTATTTATTTTTAAGATATTTTCAATAAAATTTTATGTATTAATTGTTTTTGTGTTTATTTCGTAGAATTCCATTTAATTTTTTTTTAAATTTAATTTAAATCAAATTTAAAAATGTTATTATTAAGTTTTCCAAGTATTTTTAGTTTTTATTATTGTGATGTTTTCGCGTTCAAGGTCATTTTCAAACTGCGGTTAATGCGTCACAATATGGATTAACCGCAGTTTGAAAATGGAATGGAACGTCAAAACGGCTGTCACAATATCAAATTTGATTAACATTAAATTTTAAAAAACTTTACATATAGCTAATAATAACTTACATATTATTGGATTTTGTCTTGCTAAACTTAATGTGACTTTTAAAATCTATTTTAAATTCATTCATTGTTATAATTTTGATTGGGGCCAGCACCGCATTATGACATTTCACCCCTTTTTAAAATGAACTGTTTTGGTATTGGTTTTGTTTTTTTTTCAGTAGTCTGATCTCCTTACATATTCTTGTATTATGTCTGAGAATGTCCATGTTGTAAATAATATTGTTGGAGAAATATTTTGGTAACAAGGTGTTTCTTATTTTATGTATAAAAATCATTGAGTTCAATATCAGCATTTATTTCACTGTTAGCCAATTTAGTTACTCTAACATTTTAGCTACTTTCGAATATCTATTTTGCTTTAATGTTATTCGCATTGCTCTATTTTGGAGAATAACTTGTTTTGTTCTATGCCGTTGCACAAGAAAAGTATCGTTGAGCAGTAGTTGAAATGTGGAGCAAAATAGAGTTGTAAATTGTAAATATGGTTTTTCTGGAATTTTTTTCACAAATTCTTCCCAAAAAATAAATCTTCTTTGCAATTTTCTTTTGGATATGCTCAGAATATTTATTAAAGGTAATGTTTGTATCTAATATTAATTATTTCATATAATTTACATTATCAATAATCACACAATTCATTTTTATTTTGCTTTCGCTGCATGTCTTCTTATGTCAAATTATCATATATTTTGACTTTTTTTGTGATCAATGTAAATTTATTTGTTTTTAGCCATATTGATACATTTTCTAGTTCATTTTTCAAAATATTGATTAATTATTCATAATTATCCCCAATCATGTATATGAGTGTATCATCAGCAAATAATCGCATTTTGCATTTAAAAAATATTTTTACCATGTCATTAATATAAGGAATAAACATTAAAGGTCCGAGAACTGATCCCTGCAGTACTCCTAAATTTGTTTGCATTGGATTTGAAAATTTATTGTTTTCTTTTGTTACTTGTTTTCGCTCTCTCCTATATTCGTAGATTAATTTAGTTGAAACCAATTTCTTCAAGCATTCTTATCAGTATTTCTCTATCTATAGTTTCAAATGCCCTTTTGAAAATCCAAAAATATTGCGAAGATAATTTTTTTTATTATTTGTTCCTTCCTTCCATTCTTTAACATCTACGTGTAACGCTGTTTCACAGGAGATATTGGATCTGAAATCAGATTGTTCTTGATATAAAATACTGTGTTTATCTGAGTAATGTAAGATTTGTTCTTTTCTCATCCATATTGCAGTAATGTGTTTATGGGGCGATATTCCTCACATTTTCTAGTATTTTTAACTTTTGGAATGGTATTATGGTAAACCAGTCAACTCCTACAAATCAAAATAATTTAATTTCACATTATGTTACACTGATCCCATAATTTAATATCCGTTCAAATAACACACTAAATTTAAATACAAAGTTTTTTTTAAATTTTATACAAAAAAATATATTATATAAAAAAGTTCTGCTAGTAATTATTTTTATGCGTGACAGCTGTTTCACCTTCCGAAGGTATCATCAAACTGTAGTGAAGCCACTTACAGATGATCTGTTTATATTATTTCTTTATAGATATAATGAAACTCTCATTTTTTTCTTTTTTTGTTACCAATGCCCTTATTATTAATAAAATATAAAATGATTAGTTATAACTTATAACGATTGAAGAGCAAAACATGTTTTTAAAAACAAACCGTTTTTTTAATTAAATAATAACGTTTCATTAAAAGATTTAATAACACCTTATTGAGACATATTTATTGAATTAATAACAATCATTTTGTTCATATTTAAATTTACTTTATATTATTTAAACTCTTTCGTTTATCCTGATAAAGGGAGCTTTACTTCTGAAACGTATAGATATTTACATATTAAATACAGTGGTTTCAAACAAAGCAACTGTTATTATTTTAGTAATTATTAATGGTTATTATTGTAGTTTTAAAATCATTAAATTAAATTGGAATTCCATGAATTAAACATAAACAAAATAAATAAAAATATGTAAGTAAATAAAATAAAAACCTTTTATTTTAACAACGCAAAAATTATTTTAACAACATAGCATGGTTAAGAACAAAATTCTAAATAAAATAACTTGATATTACATACGTTGGTACCCAGGGTTGTCACAATCAAAATGTTACAGGTTAATTGAAAGAAAATTTATACTTTATTCAATTTGATGCTGTTTCCTCTCTCGAAGTACACTAAAATTTATTTTTATATATTTGACATGCGACTGGAATTATTTTTCGTTTTTATTCCAAGTCGTGAGGAGCTTGGTACAATCATATACGTCCCGTATAGTTATTGTCGAACATATTGTGCATAAATAGAAATTCAAACTATGCATATGAGATTAAAAATGTACTATAAATAAAAAAATAATACAGACTTCCCTGATGACGACCTTCATCGAGAATATATTGTTTCATGTCTTCAGGTAATTACTTGTAGGACCTTCAGGCATTGCATTTTTAAACATCTTGTATATGTCATCTTCGTATATTCACCACCTTCGACATCATAAAGTTTTATTCACAAAGGACTGATGCCTATTTCGTTCTGCACGTATTTTTCTTAATATGTCATTAAATTGAATTGTGTATTACTTGTTCCAGATTGGAGTATGGAAATCCTGGCAGAAGGAAGGACTTGACATCAAGGATATCGTGTGGCCAGGCAACTCGCACACCCCTCCGCAGGGTGTCCCCGAGAAGTTCCACCTGAAGATCACCTTCCTGGAGGAACCACCCTACATCAACCTGGCGCCGCCGGACCCGGTGTCGGGCAAGTGCGCCATGGATCGCGGCGTTCTGTGCCGCGTGGCAGCTGACCATGACATGACTGAGTGAGTGCTCTATGTACATAATTTTGAATTAAATTTAATTTTAAACAACTTCTTCACTAAAAATTACTTTGTCGTGTCATAATTAATAAAATGAATAGGAAATAGTTTCTGTGAACCACTGTTTAATATATAAATATCAACAAGTTTCGAATACACACATATACTCAGGATACACAATATACTACGCTTCTGAAACATTTTGATAATTATATATTAAATAGTGGTTTACACGAAGTATTTATTAATAATTTTATAATAATAACTATAATAGTTCTTTATTCTAGAAGGTATGCAGGGGTAGTGCAATACAATGCGTTCAAAAAAATAAAAAATAAAGATATGCACGTAAAATAAGAGGTAGAAAAAAAGAATAAAAAACATAGAAAAAGATTACTCATTAAAATATGCTAAATAAGTTCATTCACTAAGAGAGGCAAGAAAAATTAACAAGTTTATGGTGGATATTTGATGGTTTCCCGTTTCCAAAGGGCCACCAAAGGAGACTCCATCCTTATAGCCGTAGCAGTAATAATGTTATTCTTGGAATGGCGTACTCTGGACCATAGGCTTCCCATGCGGTAGCGGAGAAAGAGTGCACTCGTCCTTCCAGGAACATTTCTGTACTGCTGCAGTATCTGGGTAGACAGAATAGTTAGCGATATGCATTATACAAAACAACACTTATTTTTTCTTCATCCCTCTGATAGAAACAGGATGACCGAATAAATCAACACACGTATGAAACGGCACACTATTAAAAAAGAGTATGAAGTCATCAAGTGTATGAAGAAAAATCTACCCTTAAAATCTTATCTAACGTATCTCAGTTAACTATTTATTTACTTTTAATATAATTTCATACAAATAAAAAAATAATTTAAAACAATTTAAATAAAATAAAACTGGTTCTGTTACATTAGGTTTTTACGAAAGTTAAGTTTTTTTTCATTATCTTAATGATTTTATCAGTTTTAAAAAATGTATTGATCTAAACGTGTGTTGAATTTTCATGTTCAACATAAACATAATAAAATATTATTATGACCATCCAATGTTGTTTACTTAGATAAATTAGAGATAACTTTTAAATCTTCCTCGTGGCTTTATCCAACTATGCATACGTTCATGTCATTGATGCTTACCATGATCCGTGGTAAGCATGATGATGACATTTCAATTATACTATTGTATGAACACTTTGTGGTCATCCATTATAATTAAATGAAACAATTAAACTTCGTTTTAACCACTTTTCATATTTAACACCGACCGACTTCGGAACAACCGTTCTATCATCACAACTAAATATATACTAAACAATTTTATAAAATTATGGCAGGAGAAAAAAAAGGCTTCATATAGAGGAAATAATATAGAAAGCTAGGACCATAAATTGACTCACTCCGGTATATATATAAAAAAAATTGACAATAGAATCAAAGGGCATTTAAGATTTTTATTTTCAATTTTTTTTAAATTTAGTTCCAAGTTTAACCCTGACGAAGCTTGAAATAAGCGAAACCGGTTGGTGTAATTTGAAAATAAATTTGTCGTATAAAACAAAATGTTTGTTTTATTTAATATTCACACAAAATATTCTACTAATAGGCATTCCCAGGTAAATAGTAATCTAGTTGATTTATGACTTGTGTGGTCCGAAAATTACGGTATTAATATTAAAATTTTAAATAATGTTCATACATTACATTACTCATTTTTTATGGATAAATAACATTTAAGGACCTTTTCAATGATGTTTATTGTGCCATAAAATTCTCAATTAGGGTATATTTAACGGTATGGATTCAACATATTTCATGGATTATTCTTGTAATAATTATATAATGGATTTTAGGTTCAAACACTGTAATGTTTTTTTTCAAACTTTTATTGCTCGATATTAAAATTCCGAATGTCATTTAAGCTTTTTTACAGATCCAAAGCTTATGATTTAGGTAGTAATTACCTCTTACGTACAATGGTGGAAAAACTATTTGAGACTAATTATGTAAAATTTTGAAATAATTTGTTTTTTTAAATCATAAAAAAACGGTTTTTTAGAACCATTTACACCGAGATTTTCTTTATCCTAAATTTAATTATCAAAATCTGACGAACGGTTTTGAGTCAAATTTAACTCTTACTAATTATTCTGACCGTCAACTGACGAACATAATATATAAGAACACGGATTTTGTAGTTGAAGGCCTTCTGAGGCGATGTTCATCTTCTATGGAATCTCGGCCTTAAAATACCTTAAAACCTGGGCTCTCGAGAAAATACCATCTCTATATGCCTGTTGAAGTTTTATAAAAGTTTTCTTTGCACTGTGTCTAAATTAGAAACAAAATTTGATAGCACATCGTTGCCCGTAATTGTGTTCAATTTCAGAATACACTAGAAAAAAATCGGTTTACCAAAACAATCGCTACAGACCGCCAAGTGACTCTAGCAAGTTCAAACTCAAACTGAAGGCACATCAAATGTTGGCCTATATCTTCCCCACTCTAAACGTTAAACTACCAGTGTTGCCAGGTCGAACGCTACGCTACTGGTCTCATAAATTATTCACGTACCTCGTAGATATTGTACAAATTAATAGACCACTCACTGTGTTTATTACACACGAAACAAAATATTTCGAAGGTAAAGTTTATAAAATAAATAAATTACGAAAGTAGCTAATAAATTAATATAATGAATTATACTTGATTTTCACCAAGAATTAAGAGTTGCAAAAATAGAAAAAGCAGATAATAAACAACACAATTAATACAAATTGATAAATTCTAGATTATTCTAAAATACTAAATAGAATCAAATCTTTTCCAAATACTAGGATGGTTTCTGGAACAACTCACGCAGAACAAAGAGCTTTTACAACCGCGACAAGAAAACAAATTCCAACCTTGCATTAAATATTATATTAAATTCTACTTCAGACCATAACGTAACCATAATCGCGAAATAACGAGTATCCTATATCCATTTGGCTTATAAAAACAATGCGCGCTAAAAGCTTTCTGAATGTGGATAAAACGGCGAAATGGCGAAAAGCTCACGGGGAAAGTTAAGGCGCTGATCCTTGAAAAGGCGCCTATTAATTACAATAAAACGGTGTTTTCCCTGAGCCATAGAAACACACGCGCGGGATCTATACATACATGCTACAACCTATAATAATAATATTACGTCCTTATTATACGGAGAAAACAGCGGGAATAAGAAAAATCGATGTAGGGATTTAGAAAACCCTGGGGTTGTTTCTATTAGCAATTTTTTTTCGAACACGCGTTCAGCGTTCGCAAATAGCATCCGCGCTATTTAGTTAACAGTTCTATTAAATATGTTATGATGCTTAATTTAAAAATTAAACAATTTCTTCAAAAGATTAGTATTTACTTTGTGGCGTGATCATTAATAAATGAATTAAAAATTACAATAAAAAACACATAAATTTTTTGTAGACCACTTTTATTTTTTTAAAAGTGGTCTACAACAAATTTATGTGTTTTTTATTGTAAATTATGGCGAGCCACAAAGTTAATGCTTTTTACAAATATGGAATTAAAAATTACTTTGTGTTCATCACTTTATCATTGTACACATATTTACATGTTTCGAAAGCGATGCTTTCTCCATCAGGAATATATAGAATACTAAAAAATAATAATGTCAAGTATAGCCAATGACAAACCTAGAACACTATAATGTAAGAATAGACAAATTATAAGCATGGACAAAAATTGATTAAAGTAGGTAAATAATTAATCAATATTTTAAGTTCTTCATTAAAGTAAAGTGGCATCATTTTCAATTAAGTGATTAAAAGATAATTTGTAGAAACCACTATTTAATAAATAAATATCAGCATGTTTCGAAGCCAATTATGTAATAATAATATTTATATTACAAAACAGACATTTAAAAAAATCAAGAAACAACCAATGCAACAAAATTTAAAAAAAATCTAAATATGTTATTGTGAAAATATGTATTTTTTTAAATGGTTATTAATAATATTTATTGACTAATAACACATGTTGTTACATGTTTATGACATACATGGGCGAGTAAATTAAAACATATTTTTAAATCGAATTCGCTTATTCGGAGTTACCTAGTTGTAATATTTACCCCGCGATATGTAAATAAAATTTCGTGTCGGGTCAGTTATGACCAACGATCACAAGACGTTTTCTCATTGAACCCATTAAAAAATACCCCTCGTTGTATTGTACTCTGTACAGTTTATATCATCTAATAGTACCATATCCATAACCCATATATATATAATGCACGTATCGTTGAGAACGTATAGGGGTGGATGGGGTGGATAAACCCCATGTGGGGCCAAGGGTATAAAAGTATATCGGATCGTATAAAAGTAAATGTACCCACGAGTGGCTGGCTTATTGACACCCCTGACCCGATGCCTACCTGACTCTAATATTAATCGGAACGTAAGCGATCCCACTCACCTCCCAATAACATGCTCACACAACCTTCGTTTAACTATTTTATTTTACCTTATCAGCATGCTGGTATTTCTACATCTATCCGTTATTTACGTTTTCATTCTGGTTAAGATTTCATTGATAAATGAATAAGAATTACTTTTTTTAAACCAATGTTTATAATGTATAAATATCTACATGTTTTAAAAACAAATCTTCCCTCATCACAATAAACAATATACCTTCATAAGATTTTATCGTTTTAAAACATTTAACTTCAACAAATTATGGAAGGGTAATAATAAGAATAATTGGTTTACTTCTAAAGCGCGGTTTTCTTGTGAAAATCACCTCAAGTCGGGTAGTTAGATTTTATATTTTAACATTTTGTTTGATTTAATTTTTTTTGTTTATTTCTATGTTTCTAAGGCACACAATTTCAAATATGTATTAATGTTTTAAAGTTGTTTTTGTTGAAGCTATGGCCCATCTGTAATAAATGATTGACAAACTCGGAATAGTTATTATTTCGTAAACAGAGTTCATGCTCTCTGATTCTAGTTTTAAAATTTCTAGTAGTCATACTTACATACTGTCCATCACATTCATTACATTCTAAAGCGTATATTCCATTTTTTTACACATTTATTAGAAATGTTTTGGACTAAAACTTTTTAAAACAATTACATTATATCATGATACATTATAATCTATTTTTATTTTATTTTTAACAGCATAAATATGATTTTTAACGAAGAAATTACGTTTTGCAAAAAGGTAACCACCTCACTAGATATGTCCTGTTTATTCTGTCACTACTTCTCAAAGTAACATTTTCCACCTGTATTTATCTTTATAATTGTAAAGCTTAATAGCTACTAATGTTTAAAGTTGATAATAACGTAGTTGGTAACATGGTAACTTACTTAATATTGAGTTTTTCTCTTGTTAAAACTACGCAAATATTGATATTTTTATTGAATGTCATTCGCTGAATGACAGCTGTCATCCGATAGAACCGTAGCGGTAGTTAAGCAAGAAGTATTTATGCGTAACGAAAAGATAAAGAATCTTCTTTAAAAGAAACGAGAATAGGTATCCAGCGGTCAGCTAAAAATATATGGAAATTAAGTGAAGATAATATTATCGCGACCGTTACCTTATTTTACCGTTTCCGCGACCAGATGCGACCGTTACCTTATTTTAATTTTTTTTAGTTTCATATTTCATTTGAGATTTTTTCATATTGGTTTTATCCTCAGATCATGGAGATGCGTATGAAAATTCTACAAAAAATGTGTTTATTACTTCACAGTAACTAGAATAACTTTAAAAGGTGTTTGATTATGTAACATTGTACAGGTGTTATTAAAAATATCTTATAATTTCTTCAAAAGATTGGTATTTACTTTGTGGGGTCATTATTAAAAAATGAATTAAAAATTAATTTGTATTCACCACTTTATTAATATACATCAACATGTTTCGAAAGCGATGCTTTCCTCATCAGGAATATGCAGAATAATATATAAGTATATACATGCATATATTAATAAAGTGGTGACGACAAAATAATTTTTAATTAATTTATTAAAATATCTTACCTTATATTGTGAGCCCCATTTAATAGTTTAATTTCATTATACTAGTTGTAGGGGACTTGAAATATTTAATTATGTTTATTCTCACGACTTGACAATGCGTATTTTCAGATTATGTAACATTTTTTGTAATGATTTCAAAGGGGATGTTATTAGCAAATATTTTCGCATATTTTCGTGAGCTAGCCACGGATTTTGTAATTGAACTCTATATTCTTTAACACGTTTTTTTCATTATTCAAATGCGCTGAAGGCTTTTACGTACAAATACATCATTTTTTAAATCAAATAAAAATACTAGCATGAACAAAAGTTAATTACACTTGAAATAATAAAATAAGAAAAAAACTACACCAAAGCTAAAAATACACAGTAATATAAACGAACAGAAAAAATAAATAATTCAATATCCACTAAGTAAATGTTAATATTAATAACAAATAAGTAAATAATGCGTAAAGTTGTAGTTAACAATAATTTATAATTTATATGAATAATATTTTCGTTTTAAGAGACTTTATTTCATTTATATTTCTGCATTCGACCGGTTTCGGTTGGACTCAACCTGAAGAATACATTCCCGAAGAAAGTTGAGTGAAAACCGAAACCGGTCGAATGCCGAAATATATGTAAATAAAATAGAGTGGCTTAAAAACAAAAAAATTTTTCATTTAAATTATAATGTCAAGCCACAAAGTGATCATTTATAAACTAGGCAGAAAAAAAAAGTTCATTCTTTTTTTTTAAATTCAGATTATTATCAAATAAATCTATTTTTTTATATGAATACCTCACAAGAGTCCCAACTGCTCCCAACCGTCTGGAGCCAGTGGGACTATGGCATTCCCAATTGGGGAATGTTGTAAGGCTGAAGGTATTGGGGAGGGGAAGGAGAAGATGAAGAGGAAGGTGGGGAATACCTGGCTATTCAGATCTTGTTACCAAACACGGCTAAAAGCCATTTTAAGCAACGTTTCAATTCTGAATGGTGGTGTTTCACCAGGGCGATGCTGAGAGTATCTTCCACTCTGGTACGTTATATATCATTTAAGCATTTGAAACCAAAACTATATAAGCGTTGAATTGGGGAACGCAAGCTGTAGTTGGAACGGGATATACATTTGTAAAATGTTAATGTTTGTATTGTAGTTCGTTTAGGTATGTATAGGTTGATTAAATGCAGGAGTTCAGAACAATAGAAATTATAATTTAATAATTTTAATAAAGAGATTAGGTGATTTATTTTCCGTCTGTTTTCTAAAGTTGAAAAATTAAAAATATTCATCAAAGATGACTAACTTATGTACGTTAACTTTAAAAATTATGTTAAAATGTTTTGTGTATATTCTTGGATTTTTTTTTCTCAAAGAATTTAATATCCTACCATGAGTTTGATTTAACACCATCCGCTTAGTTGGAACTGTACGAATGATGGTTATTTCGACAAACTATTAATCGGTGCTGTTTATTCAAGCGTATAACGAACAGATTCCCACTGCTCGTTTTTCTACTTGAATAGTCACAAAAGATTTATAATATGAATTCGTGCACGATCTCCACTAGCTCGGAGCTTTGCACGAACAAAAAATAGTCATTTGTGTTTCCGAGAACTATTTCCTCAGTTCGATGTTACCTTTTTGGTTCTTCGTGTAGTGGATGCAATTTCATAAAGGAACGTTTTGAATTAAATTTTAGTTGAATGTGACGGTCCTCACAATAAAGGACCTGTTTTACAATTTTCCGAAGGTTTGAGATCTCTCTGTCCTAACAAATAGTTAACGTCTAAAAAATTAATTCCTATATAATTTTGACATCTTAAGGTTAAGTATAAATATAAAATATATGTACATATATTACGGAATTTTTTTCATAGTCCTCCTCAGTGGGAGATCCTGTGCTGAGGCGAACTAGGTTTTGAATAAGAGGGTTTCAGCTTATTCTATATTTTAACTTCAAGGTTTGGGTAGGGCTAACTAACTAACTAACTAACCGTCACGCCGCAGGGGTAGGCAGAGAGAACGGACCACCAAACAACTCGATCTTGGCATACACTTCTTGCTTCATTCACATTCATACATTACATTCTCTTCTATTATTCCGACTTCTGACAAGGCCCTACTCAAGTATTTGATTCAATAGATGTGCCATGTCTCCCTCGGGCGTCCCCCACTTCTTCTTCCGTTCACATTCGCGTTATATATTCTCCTTACACTCCTTAGTTCTTCTGTTAATTCCTTTAGCCAGTTTTGCCGGACTTAATGCAATTATTGATAGAATTACTTTTTTCGATACAGAGTGTGAATTTATTATATAATTTTACAGCTAAAAATTCAGAGCTTCTTTGTAGTCCAACAGTAGTATTACACTTAGGTACATTATTACTTATTACCGTTGACGTGTGCCTTTTCAATTCTAAATTAAAGAATTGAATGCATGTTTTCACATCTATATATATACATTATATCTAGGTATACACTTCCCCCTCTTTTAACTTAAGCAATTAAACGTTTTGACTTCTCAAGAAGTTCGTTACCTCTCCTTATAAGAGACATTTCACTGGCATGAAATTCAAGTACCGGGTCGGTTGTGCATGGCACCCATTACTACAGGGAGTACAGTCCTACCCACAGTTGTTAGCGCCTATGTATGTGTAGACAAAGTAGGTACCTACATGATTTGCTCTAGCACGGCTGGTGGCGGTTAGTTTCACCCGATGGTGTGGGATATATCAGATGGGTCTCAAAAAATGTTTTCTTTCCGGCACTTTGACATATATAAAATAGTGATCTGATAAATGCAGGTTGGTATATAATTCAATAATATCAAATTTGAATTAGAATGAAGAAATTCTGGTAGGTTATTATTTTTTTTTATTTTTGACAGCGATTTTTCATTCGAAATCACCCAAGTATGATTAAGAAATTGAATAATATAAAATATTTTTTTAATAACTATACTTCAGTTTGCGTAGTCACTTAAGTGATAAGTTTGGAATAAAAAATAAAAAAAATTTTTGAATCCAAAACTTGGTCATTAAAATAAAGGTTTTTTTTTACTCTAAAATAATTTCATGTAAAACGAATAAATTTGGTTTGAACCAATAAAGTTTTAATATAATAATCGACCGGTTTCGTAAGTACCCTTTCTTCGTCCGGAATTTATTGAAACTAAACACTAAATGAAGAAACAAAATAATGATAGACATACGTGAATATTTTTTAGGTGTTGGAGCGGGAGCCGACCAAAGGGGAAGGGAAAATTAAGGAGTTTTCTACTTCTTGGTGTTTAATTGTCGGTGTTTATTATTTTGGAACTACAAAATGCCATCACTATGGCAATGCAAAGGTCTTTTACATTTTGTAGTTGGTTTTAAAAAATTCGCATTCAACTATTTTAACTTCAATACATTTGAGATGAATAAACCAATCAGCAGTGGAACAACAAAAGTATATTTCTGCTTTGTTAGCAGAATTTTGAGCAAGAAAGCTAGTGTCCTACTTAGAAAATGTTTAAGAAAAAACTATTGAAATGACTGGTATGGACTGGTATGGACTGGTATGTGGTGTTAAAAAATATTATTTCATATCGTTTTTTTAGATTTATGATGATTTTGAAATAATTATAACCATGCTCATTCTGATTTGAGGTTATTTTTGACATTTTAGTTTGACAGTTTATTAGTAAACAAATAATAATGCCCAAATTATAAACATCGAAATTCATTTTTGACATTTTTATTTTATTTATAATTTTGATCTGAGAACTTGATTTTGATATTTTGTTTACCTAGTTTAGTACATTATTATCTCGATACAAGAATTTTAGAATTACATAAAAATCGCCTTTTTTATGTAATTATCTCCCTTTTATAGTATTAAAAAAAACTTGAAAGTAAAATTGTCGAAGAATATGAAGTAGAATTAATTTCTTTCAGAGAGTACCACTGATTTCTGCACACCACTTTGTTAAAGTAATTATATGCAGTATATTCACCTATACCATTGTGCTTTATTTAGATATTACTTTGATTTTCCTATGAGTCATCTTTTTTGTCATTTAAAACCTTTTAAACAAAAGCAGGCCCCTCAATTGCGTATTAATTTAAATAGCAAGTTTATACATAGGTATATCTGTTGTTCACGAGTATCCATAATATTTCTTATCTCCGGCTTCCACCTCCAGGAAGAGTCCGGGCACTGCACAGGCTGCTGGCAATTGCACTACGCCCGCACTTGGAGATGAAATATGCACTTGGCCTAAATTCTTGCGCCTGGGACTAATGTATTCCAAGCTCCCGACGGTGTGTTCATTGTATTTTGTAAGTTTATTACTTCAGAATGGATGAATACTCAGATATATAAATGATGTGAATTATTATTTTCAAGTTTGTACCTAAAAGGTATGCCACTGTTTCGATAGTTCCTTTTGAGATATATGCTAAAATTGGAATATTTCAACTTCTTTCACAAGCGCTATTTTCATTTTCTAACTTTAGAGCGGTTCCAATTTTGTGGTCAGCCGTAAAGTCGTTATGCTTCATGGATGATTAAAAGTTGAGGCTTAATCGTTTTTTTTTTAAATTTTATTTTATAATATTATTTTTCATACAATATGAATTTCACAAGATACTTAGAGTGGCTTACTGCAAGTAGCTTGTCAATAGGGGTAGAGTTCAACAATATTACATACAATAAATAAATAAAATAATCATACATGTAGTAGTGTAATAATATGAAATGTACACATGTTGAAAAGAATATTTACAAAATATGAAAACAGTATAACAGTTTTGTTACAGTGAGAATAGATTCTCAATATAATATATTTTTTATATGAATACCGCACAAGAGTCCCAACTGCTCCCAACCGTCTCGAGCCAGTGAGACTATGGCATTCCCAATTGGGGAATGTTGTGAGGCTGAAGGTATTGGGGAGGGGAAGAAGAAGAGTAAGAGGGAGGTGAGGAAATACCTGGCAATTCAGATCTGGTCACCAAACAAGGCTAAAAGCCATTTTAAGCAACGTTTCAATTCTGAATGGTGGTCTTTCACCAGGGTGATACTGAGAGTATCTTCCACTCTGGAACGTGCGCAAATATACTGCATATTATTTTTAAATTAATTAATTGTGAAACAACACAAATTAATTAAATAAAATTTATTTCCGCACGACGGGATTTAAATCCGCGTCCTTCGGATTTGTAGTCGAGAGCCTTACCACTCGACCATAGAGGCCGTCAAACACTTAATAATTAAAGATATCCGCAGATATCAAGGAGGTATACAACCAAGGAGACCGTCATTTATGTTTAAAAGACAACACAAGAAAAAGCAAAATAACAGCAATACCTAAGGTCATTTTACAAAAGTCAATTGTTTTTAAATTCGTATCGGAACTATTTATGATATAATGTGTTCAAAGCTTCGTTGATTTAATTTAAAACATTGGTACTTATCATCATTCCTATATTTTCTGTGAATCATTGTATTGTGTACATGATCCACCACTTCCGTATATGGACTGTCAGATATATGTTGCAGCACAAAAAAGAACGAACAGGTAATACATCAATTGATTTGACACGATATCAAGGTCTCGCCTTTGATTAAAATTTTTTTGCTTAGTAGCAACATTACCATGGCGTTTTGAACCAACTGTACATGTTTTATGTTGGTCTTACATGAGTGTTCGCAAAGAGTTGCACCATACCTTACAGTCGGTCAAATAAATTAGTTTCATTATTCTTATAGGCACATTAAATTTAACTTTATAGAATTTTCTTACAATGGCTCAAAGGCGCTAACAGAAATTGAAAATTTGTACGTCCTATTTTGTTCAATTATCGATTGCATCTGTCTACAATGATTATTTTACACGAGACCGTTTGGTGCTCAGCGTAATAAAACGTTTGCTTAATACATACTGCCGGCTTGTTCAAAATAAATTAAATTTATTACAACACTTTTGTCCACATGATGAAATATGTTTTTGGTGTTTCCCTGAAATCCGTTCAGAAATTTTGCATCAATACGTTAGTTTAACCCCTCGGCTGTGGCCGACTGCGCAATCGGCAAAACCGAGGCACAGTTCAAGGATACAATGTGTACTATTACACTGCTAACTGCAATGTGTAGTGTTCTGTGCTAGGATTGGGATGGTTTTCTCATCATTAACTATACAGAAAAATACGAGGGCTAAATTATTTTAGCTTAATTGTTGAATATTATTTTGCTGTTTTTATCTTTGTTTAGTTATAGTTTTGGGTTTGCAAAATATCGACATTCTTTAGTAGTACCTACCTTATCTCACTTTAAAAGGTCATTCCTCCCTTTGTTTTCCATAATTAGTTTGTATTAATTGTTTTTGTGTTTAATTCGTAGAGGTCCATTTATTTTTATTTAAATTTATTGTAAATCATATTTAATAATATTATTATTAAGGTAATAATAAATAATAATACAAACAATAAAATGAGGTTTACAAACTTCAATAAGTTATAAAAATAAATTGAATATTTCTTTCCAGACTTGTAAAATAAGTCAATAGATGTCTCATATAAATAAAAATCTGGTAGGTATATTCGAGACTCTATCCAGATTGCAATTGAGTTCGGGATGAAACTTTGCAATCATCATAAGGATAGCAGCCAATAATATGGGATTTATAAAAATCGAGGATAATATTAACAAATCTTGAACATGAAGTATGATATCGGTGTAAATGGCGTAAATTGAACTGGTCTCATTAGCTAAGTTGGTTAAGCGGTTACCCCGGATAGGTAGAGGTCCTGGGTTCGAGTCCCAGATGCGACTGAAATCTTTTTAATTTCTGTTGTTTTTTCGGTTTCGTGGTTCATTTGGGATGTGTTAATATTGTCTTCTTCAATGATTAAAATAATTTTATATTATACATTGTTATTTTTGTAACTATTAAATGTATTACATTGCATCCGCCATACCATCTTAAATAAATTATTATTATTATAAAAAAACCAGTGATTTTCAAACAGTGTTCAAAATCAAATATATTTTATTAAACCATTTGAATTGAAAAATCCCGTAGGATGGAGGTGTAAAAATATTGAGTAAGTAAAACCGCCACAAGTCGTTAGAGAATACAAAGAGAAATGTTTTTTTGTCCAATGACGATAGCATTGGTGGTGTAAATGTAACTTCACCGGTGCAAAAAATGTCGATATCTAAATCAAATCCATTCATCGAAACGATTTTTCTCCACACCACGACCGGAAAATTTATTGGAGAGTTGGTCGTGCAGGCGGGGAGATAAAACAGACCGTAATATGTCGATGACAAAGTTTACCATCGAAAACATTAAATATATGATGTAATAACCTCTACACATTACTCAAAAACATGTTATAAAAGTTATATGTTATAAACATAGAACATTTTCAACTAACGTATTATACAGAAAATCTAAGTTATTCAATGTCCGTAAAGTATGTATTTTACAAACCTTGAAATATGTCTTTAAATTTTTTTTTTAAATCGGAAAGAACGGAAATCGTATTAGTAAAGTGGATAATATCGTATTTTATTCTACTCAACCGTACACTAAATTATTGCAAACACAAACCTGTTTTATGGTCCTCGTACATTCAACCCTTTACCAAAAGACATTCAAATGACTCACAAATTATCCTTTAGCATAAAGGAAGTGCAAATATAACTGATGATCCAGGTGTTGAAACGTTAGTTCTATAAAATCATTGTTAATTCTTTCTGCTTACTTTAACTCTAACTTCAACGTTTACTAATTATAAATAAAAAAATCTACTTACTTATTAAAAAATAACTCTAAAAAATCCATTATATTAAACAAAACAAAAAAAAATGCTTACTTATACTATATTTCTAAAATTTGCATTAAATATTTAACTTTCTTGGTGTTATAATACATACAAAATAATGAATATACTAGTATTCATATTGACTTAAATTTCTCATATTACCCACACACATGCATTGCCTATGTGGGTTCCCATTTCTATATAATTTATATAATTTTTGTTCTATTTTATTTTTAACTGTGGGAAAAAATAAAGGTTTTATTTAAATATGTGCATATGTGTAGGGTATATTATTCTTATTGGTTTGCATTATTATCCGATTTTAGATAAATAATTATGTTACTCACCAATGTTACAGGAGTTCATTATATTTATGTATGTAATTATGAGTAATATTACACACAAGAACAAGTAAACATGACTTATTAGACTACAAAGGGAAAGCAGGAGGGAAAGAATGAATGCTATTGGGGAAAGCCGTCGACTATATGGGAACTGTAGATGTCACTAGTGTCGCCGAACTGTCGAAACAATAAATCTTGGTGGCTAGTTCAGCAGATAGAAGCAGGTAGCTACAAAACTAACCGTTTTTATCGGTATTCGTGATTTTTTGTTTAACCATCCACGAATACGGTTCTTTCCGAGCATGCTGGGTGAAAGTCTGCAGGCTAAAGAAACGGTTGTGGTACACCTCCTGAGGTAGAGAAATATATTTCTATTTCTTTCCCCCAGTGGAGTTTTCTAGATGGTTAGTTTCGGATGAAATCTTCATTTTTCATTTCAGTATTCATAGTTTTAATGTATTCCTCATCGCGGAACGTGTAAGGTAAGTGCAATCTCATACCTCCCGTAAAGCATTTACGTACATGCATATATTACATTAATTTAATAAAAGTGAAAAATTATATAAACAGTAATAAAAAAATTGGTCAAATATTTGTAACGAATACAGTATTTTTAATCGGAAATCCGTCATATCTAATTCACAACAAAATATTATAGCTGTCATCCTGAATGCTGATGAAATGGCGAATCGTTCATAGAATTAATCTTAATGACATGTTTATTAATATTAATGACAAGTACCTACCTACACCACCTTCTTAGTCGACATTATTCTGAAAGCAGGTATTTAATCTTCGTGAAAGCGTCATATCTTGACGGCTACTTCAGATCACCACGGGTCCGTTCACTATAAACAAAATCTACCGAACAAATATTAATACAGAAAATATTGGTTTGACGTTCGGATCATTATGTGCGGTCAATAACTTTTTTCTATTCTAATCTAATGAAAAGTAATCTTCCATTGTATGAGTTCGGTGACTTGGAAGTATAAATATGAATCAGTATTTATTTGCCCATTTAAGAATAAGGAAAGCTCAACAGAACGGACGCAGAATTTCTTTTAAATGAATTTTTGAAGGGTCCAATGATCAATACTGTTATTCAACCTCTGGTTGGAGAGAATCTAGCAAGTAATCATTGAAGATAATATTAACAACCCTCAAATGAAATGTGAAACAGAAAAACGAAGAAAACAAAAAGGTAACGATCGCGTCTGGGACTCGAACCCAGGACCTCTCGGTGTGTCCGGGATCAGCGCTCTACCTACATAAAGTATAATATTTGTCATCATGGAAAATCACATAGAAAAGAAAGCGAGAATAAGACACGGTGATAATGATTTAGAATTTTCTATCATAATGTATCTTTCAATCTCATTAAAAAAAGTCTATGCGATTTCAGTCAATCTGTACTATAGACAAGAATTTTCGTGATTTTGCACAAAAAAGATATTATAGTCCGTCACCATGTTTGAAATGATACAGGTTTTGTAACTGATTTCGCGCAAACAAAAACTGCTCTATTTCAGTCCTCGCTGGGGTGAAAATGGTGTAGGTTTTGTAATTACGCGTCCGGACAGACCGAGATATCCTGGGTTCGAGTCCCAGATGCGACCGTTAACTTGTTATTTTCTGTGTCTGTTCTTATTCATATTTCAGTTGAGATTTATTAATGTGATTAAATACTATTTCTACATCCATATCATTGAAATTCTTTCCAACCAGGCGCTCAATTTGAGCTTTAGATCCTTGACATCCATGACGCGAAAAAGAGATTTTTTTAGCCTGACGTTGCCTGTCATAAACTGTAAATCTTATTTTTGTATTGTTCAATGTGTATTACAGAGAACTGTGATTAAAAATTGTTATTTGGGTTATTTAACAATTTGTACAATTTAACCGTATTCGAATATTCATTTTCTTCTTATGGCCTCTTGGTTACTTGGTTTGTTAACCTGTTTCTCAATACGAGTACAATATTATGAATATTTTCCTGGTGTTTTTTTTTCACGCGAGAAGAGGGAGGGAAATAATTTCCCTCTGTGCCAATGTCATATTTGGGGATGCTGAATGAAGGGTATTTTTAAGGAAAGGAAGGAATGAACCTGTTCTAGGAGGGAGGAACAACTAGTAGTGCGCAGTCCATAAAAGTTGAAAAGCTGTGTCTGCCCTAACACAAATTAATAATTGGAATAAAATATAAAAGGTGAATTTAGTAGGGAGTACGCTCATTTATTAGTTGCCCATAACTATCAGCGGAAGATCATTATAAAATAGTTTTATTCAAATATTCAATACACAACTCATACCCGAACTTGAAAAACTACACACAGCCTGCCTTTGGTCATAGAGCAACAAACGCCACTGGGAACAACAAATCATTCAGTAGAACACGAGAACGAGTCTTTGAAGTGACCAGTTGTCATGTAACAAATGGCAACCATGTTCAGTCACGCGTTTGGCGTATTTCCCCACTGTACACCTGTGCCTAAAGGATCAATGATCATAGTTCCGCAGAGCATCTTCCTATCGACAAGGATTTTCTCCTAACACCTGTGCTCTAAATTGTGCAAATCTTTAAAATAGACCGCCTGTTTCTCCACAGTGTCAAGGATTTGTTCAGGTATTTGTGTCAGCAGTTGTGTACTATTAAAGTATCTACAGGCTCTGTACAGTACGCGCGGCTTGTGCGAGGTTAACTTGACTGTACTTACTGACTTAACTTGTTTACAACGTCCCGAGAGTTAGATACTGCAGCAAATCCCGAGAGTTGGGTAATAGTGGACATGATAAAAGTGAATGCGATAGAAATAAGATAAATAATTTGACGGGGCAACTTAGGATGACAATTTGGAATAAATGCAAAGTCAAAAGAAGAATTTTAGAGTGAAGGCCAGGCTTTGCATACTATCGCCATTATCATAGTACTCACCTATCGGAGGTTAAAAAACATAATTTCTCAGTACATCCTTCTCGCTACAGTCGGGAAATGTATTCTTCCCGGCTAATAACTTTGCGCAAACACCCTTTAACTGCAATTACCTTTTCCGTAATACTCAAGTGAACTTATCATTGGAATGAAAGTTTTTTTTTTAATATGGGTTTTTAACAACCTAACCAAAGCTCCTAAAATATCGTAATTAACTGACAACTCAAAGCCACATTCATGTTATAAGACACAATCATCGATATCAGCTCTCACGCACGTAATCAATAATACGATGCGGCATTTTGAGAGTAAATTTAACACAAGTAAAATAACTAACCTTTTTAAAACAGTAAAATAACCGTGCGTCATTAATAAATCACTGGGCTGGTTCGATCTGTTCTACAAATCGTCCCTCAGCCGTGAGATATCAAACCAGCCCCGCAAGCGCCCCTTGCTACGAGTGACCCCGCAGTCCCAGGCCCGGGGCGAATATGGGCCACAGACATTGACCCAATTTGCCCCAGCCCCATGCATTACTTACCCCTGCTGCGGAACTAGAGCCTGGTACGCCGGAATTCCCGGAACGAGGAAGCGAATCCTCCATAGAAAAACTTCGGTGCATCGCTTAACCGCGACTAACCAACATATATGGAAACATCCGAGGAAACTTTAATATTAAATATTTATATTTGCGCGGGATGCATTTGTGCATAAAAAACGTCACTTCCTTCGATAAATACTTGCAGGAGTATTCTAGTAGTAATATAAACACGGAAATAAAGTGCATATAATCTACTGACTGACGACATAAACGCTGTGAGCATATCCCTGTTGTCGGAGTATACATAGTATTTTTTCTTCTGGTGAAAATCATCAAACATTTTTCAAATATCACATTTCTTTTTTAAGGGGGAGAGGAATTATTTAATAATTCAAAATAATGATAATATTATTACGCAATACGATAAACGTAATGTTTTTAAAGATTAAAGTATTTGCTATCATCACTTCTTCAATAAACGAAAATTGCTTTATGGTGTCATTTTTAATTTTAAAAAAAATTTCGATTGTTTTTACATTTTTAATTCATTGCTTACTCATCTACTTTCATAATTAATTATTAATTTTTGTTTGTGTTTGTAATTTGTCTGATCTTACGTTATTATTTTTCTATGGTTATTATCTGTCTATTCTTGTATTTTTTTCTTAGTATACTTTGTATCCTGATGAAGGAAGCTTCTCTTCCGAAATATGTTAATGTGTATATATTAAATTCAATTTTTTTTTTATTCATTTTAGAAAATTATTTAATATTATTTTTAATACACGTGGGCTTAGCATTTATCAAAATAAAATCAGAAATACGACCTTTGACCATCCTACGTGTGTTTTATTAATAAATACATATCAACATATTTCGATAGCGATACTTTCTTCATCAGGAATATATAGAATACTAAAAAATAATTATGTCAAATATAGACATAGAACACAATAATGTAAGAATAGACAAATTATAAACATAAACAAAACTTGATTAAAGTGGGTAAGTAATTAATCAAAAATGTAATTAAAAAAAAATTATAAAACATCGAATAACAAATTTATATTAGAAATTAAAAAAGGAATTATTTTTATTATTAATGCTAATATGAAAATAAATTCAAAAGATAGCTTTTTTTAAGAAATATATTTTATTAATAATTATATTTAATTAACTATTAACGCTTTTTCTGATTTCTAAAATTTAAAATTTGTCTAATTGTCAACCGGTTGTATTTGTATGTAAAATTTTTGAACCTTTATTTATTTCAAAAGAATTATCGGTTTCTAAAATATGATTGGCAAATTTAGAATAATTGTTACCTTTTTTTATATTTTCTTGAACCTGTATTCTTCTTCAACTTATTTCAACTTCAGCAAAATGCATTCCGAAAACTAATAAATTATTTACGAAAAAAAAAAATCTGTTTTTCAACTATCGTGAATTGCTTAATATTGTCTTTAATTTCGCTAGAACCGATGTTTCCTGACGATTAATAGATAAAGCTTATAACAGTAGGAAAATTGTTACATAACAGTCCAAAGGGGTGTTACATTCACCAATGCGATTATGTCCTCGCTGCCAAGTTTTTGATTGCATCGAATAATACCTAGATCAGCTGCCAAACGTTTTAAATTGTAGAATTGGGTTTACCCCGATAAAGCAGAATGATACGTATTAAATAATTTTGGAAATTTCTTTTATATAGAATATTTTATAGAATCTCTAACTCTTCATAGTTTTATAAATATACAAATTTACTATGCAGCTTTTTATCGTATTTTGTTGTACATTTTTTTTTCTGAAAATATTCAATTTGAAAGAAATTTTTTGATTCTAGATAACTGTGTATTAAGTTAATAGAGCAACGACGCAGAACGCGGATAAATGTGGTTTTATGCGTTTTTTTCTGTCACAGTCATAATTTTTTTTCTGGTTTATGTCTGGCTACCAATTTGCCGACTTTATTGACATGCATTAACATTTGATTAGATTTTATCTTGGCAGAGACTTCTAAATTAAATCTGTATTCTGTTTTACTGTTTTGTGCATGTCTATCTCCCCAACATAAAAATTAAATAGAAAAAATGTTACAATACGTTCGAGTTCCAATTGCGACCGTTACCTCTTTTTCTGTGTCCTTTTCTATTTCATTGATATATGTTAATGTTATCTTTTTCATTGATTAGATATAATATTATCGTCGAAGCGGCCCTCTGCGCCCTTCGTGTGACGGTTTCGGTCGGCCTCTTGTTTTTCTTATAGCATAATTAATTTTTGAGTAAAATTGACACGGTAACAACAAAAAAACCTACATACAAAATTTAACCCCTCGAGTCCTTTTTGTTCCCGATGGGGAACAAGTAACTGGATTGCAATAGTATTGTTGTTCTTCTTATTCTATTTGAGTAGCTACCCAAAAAGAACAAAATACTCTACTGATATCTAGTTACTTATTCCCCATCGGAAACAAAAAGGACTCAAGGGGGTTAAAGTAGATCATTACAAAATAAACATAACAAGTCAATTAAATTCTACAGTGGGGCAAATAATTTAGTTTTGGCAACAATAACATTCATCTGTAAACCATAATTATATTATAATGTACCTGTCGTGGCTCCAATCAGCCGCAATCATTGGACGTTATGCTTTTGTATTATATTTTTGTTATATTACGTCATGAAACGTATGGCTTTGTTAATTTGATTCCTGGAAATACAATCGTTTTGTAGTTTGACAATATATACGAATTGTGCAATGCCTTTGAATAAAATAAATATCCTGTTCCGGTTAGGAGTGCTTTGCGCATTAAGTAAATTCACAGAATTTTAACGATGAATTTGATTACTCAAGGAAGCTAATGAAAATATGTAAGCTTTTTGAATGGTTTAGACCCGTGAACTCTCAAAAAAAAACTAATTAAATTCCAATAAAATTACAATTAAAAGTGTAAGTCATATATATATATGACATCCATTAATATTAACTAATTTCTAGAAATTAATATCCAGCATAAAAATGGTCATGGCAACAGATTGAGTAATTTAGAATTACTCGAAATAAAGGAAGCAGTTAAAACCAAAAGCAAAATTCTTAATAATCATTTAAATGAGTCCAATATTAGGTATATTTCCCATAAACTCATAAAATTTCCCATTATCCCTTAATCACCTATTCGGGTGTTCCATGGTTATCCAATATGTACATATTTGTATCTTTCTCTCTCTTATTATGTTAGATTTCTGCTTCCATGCATCTCATTGTTTCTTTGTTCTATGTTATATCTTGTCTCATTATATCTGTATGTATAATTTTCATTTTGAAGTTGTTAACAAAGTGATTTGTTTTATATCATTATTATGTCAATCGTCAAAGAACCGCTTTCTACCAAAATATAATAATCTTTACTATACAGCTTAACTATGTATTCTTATTGTTATAAATATGTTTCTTCTACACCATTCTCAAGAGCCGGTTCATTTCATTAGCATAGTAAATAATAAACTTAATTTTTTGATTATTTATTTTTGCACGATAGTAGTAAAGTAGAACTCGGATTTCCCCATCTTGACAAAGCCTCGTCGATTAAGTTACGTATCCAATAGTGTTAAAAACCTAGACGTGTAGTTTGACATGTATCTATTTAAAAGTTCATTAAAATCCTTGTATAAAGTATCTGTGTAATACGGCAGAACCCGTATCCTCGGTGATGAGTGACCCACTTTACAGAGGCCGGCAGATGGCGCTAATGGTCGTTTGCCAAATCATTATACAATGGGAGTATACGCGGCCATATTATTCCTCATCGGTCCACGTACGAGTATCCCCTTGTAATTGTTAGGTCGTGTGGAAAACACGATAAGCCTTTGTTAAGTTGTATCATTCTTTGTCAAAATCGTACTGAAAACGCTGAAAGCTTTATATGTTTAATAAATGTATTGTTCATCTAGCCATTGCTCATGGTGACACAATAGTATATCAATTATATAAATTAAAAATATACTTTGTATTTACCACTTTAATTAAAATATATAAATATTTCTCTACATGTTTCGATAGCAATGCTATCATCTTCAGGAATAAATGAATACTATATAGTATATCCTCCGGCCTTTACATATTTATACATACATTTTATACAGTAGGTCGTAGCTAGCAGTCCACAATAGAGTGCTGATACCAAACCCTGATGTATCGCGGTGAGGCATGGAACTGGTAGGGGAACGATGAAAGTAGACTGAATGCTCTGGAAATGAGATCTCTGAGGCGAATGTGTGGCAAAACCATGTACGATCGTTAAAAACATGTTGAAATTTGCGTGACAGATGTAAATGTAATGAATAAGATTAGGAAAGGGACGCTTAGATGTTTTGGGGATCTAGAACGAATGAACAACGAAAAGAGTTTAAGGAAAATATATTACGCGAATTTGAATGAAAGAAGAAGCTGGAGACGCCCAAAGAAGACATGGCGCGATCAAATAAATCACATACTTGAGTCGGCCCATGTCAGAAGTCGAAATAACAGAACAGAATGTATGAAATTATGCATGAATGTGAATGAAGCAAGAAGTGAATTCCAAGATCGAGTTGTTTGGCGGTCCGTAGTCTCTGCCTACCCCTGCGGAGAAACGAAATGATGATTAGTTAGTTTAGGTTGAATAAAAACTTGATTCAATTCAGTGAACCACTAGACAGGCATCTACTAATTTTGAATGGGTGTGATTTCAATTTTTGTGTGAATTCAACGAGTCAAACAATCGAAAGTTAATCGGACTGTGGCACTCTGAGTCAGGAAAATGTTTGAGGCTGATAGAAATAGGAGAGGAAATGCTGGGAAACGTATTTGACTAACCAGACTAAACACAGCGAAAACTATTCCAATCAATCTCTCTATTGAAATTCATTAGTTATAATGAAATTCTCTCTCGGTTTAGCAATTTGCTTACAAAATCTTTGACTTACATACTAAAAACTTACAAACAACAAAACTCTAGCGATGTGATGCCACAAAATCAAGAAAAATATTTTCAGCTGACTTTGTAGTTTCCATTCCGAGTTTTGATCTCGTTTTTTCCAACGATAACAACGACTACTAACTAACGAACTAACCATCACGCCGTCTCCCGTTCCCCGGGGTAGGCAGAGACGACGGACCGCCGAACAACTCGATTTTTTGGCATACACTTCTTGCTTCATTCACTTTCATACAACGTCTCATACATTCTCTTCTGTTATTCCGACTTCTGACATGTCCCGGCTCAAGTATCTGATTCACTGTTCGTGCCATGCCTTCCTCGGTTGTCCCTGGCTTTTTATTCCATTCAAATTCGCGTCATATATTCTCCTTACACTCCTTTCTTCGTTCATTCGCTCTAAATGGTTCAAAAAGTATTTCAACTTTCAGGAAATGATATTTAGTTTTAATTGTTCGTGTGTTTAATTCGTAGAACTCAATAAAAAAAATATAATCACTCGTGGCTGTTACGTCCTTGATCTAAACAATATAACACTTTTGAATAAGTCAATAGCAGTCACCTAATTAAAATAATTAATAAAACATTGCAACTTAAATGCGGGAAAAACAGATTTCAAAGTACCTCACAGATTATAAAATTGACTGTCACAATTATTTTCTCACTAAATAAATCAATGGTATCATAAAAATTGAAATTTGGTGTGGTAAATGGAAATATATAAATAAGTCATATCAACGTGACCTAACCACAGCTTAAAAATGGCCTTGAACGCTGAAACAGCTGTCACAATAATTAAAGAATTAAAATACTTGCAGAACTTAATAACAACATTATTAAATATGATCTTTTTTATTTTTTTTTTAAATATGTACTCGTATGTACGGGAATAAATAAATAAAAGAAAATAAATAAAAAACGGTATTTAAAAAAACATAATATTTAATAATCGGTTCGAAATGCTATATATTCAGAGCAAAACGAATAAGAATAATTGTGGTGTTTTAGACAGAAAAACATGACACAGTGACAGTTAAGGACCGAACGTAATAATGTCCTGTTGTAGATGGTGATAGATGACAAGACCCTTTTATCCCAAATCTGTTGTATTATAACTTGCAGGTATCACTAGCTGTCGTCCAACTTAGTTGTATCAGGGTGAATATTTTGTAGGGTGTGAATTCATCTACTAGGGAGGCAGATAGCAGTCCCCACTATAAGATATCTCTTGCATAAGGTGACTTTAACTTCAGGAATAAAAAATTGAAGTTCATGCGATCGCGTTTGAATAAAAATCACATTTTTGCGTAAATTTGAACAATACATCGCCATGAGCACTCAAAGAATGACCTGGAATGAATAATAGTACGCAATTTCCTGGAAAATTATTACCACTAACAAAAAATGATACGGAGATAATATATCTATACAATAATATCTACAAATTTTGACATTCGTCCGCGCTACAATATTAATAGCTGTTATGTTTCCGCTATTATTTTCGTTAATAAACGTGAATACGTAAAAAAGTACCTGCAGCTTCACAAGTATATTTTAAAAACCCCGTTACAGGCTAAAAGAGATTTCCAATATCACTCTTTTGAGAAACCCCCACTATAAATCTAATCGTACCTTGCTTGAAGTGGCTTTGAGTATGTTAAGTGGTCAAACCTGAGTAGATCCATAGGTGTTTAATTAATAATAATAATAATAATAATTGGATTACTTCTATAGCGCCGTTTTCGTGGGAAAATCACCTCAAGGGCGCTTTACAATTAATTATATAACATAGACAACCAATACCTTACAGCTAAACTTTATTACTAATGGCTTATAAGTAAGACTTATGGCTAGGGACTACCTACTGAGACTTATAATTAATGACTTACATCTATGGCTTATAGGTAGTCACTTACCAACTAAAAGTTATAGGTAGTGACAATTTAAACTTAAGTAGGCATAACTAGAATAAAAACCTAACACATATATAAACCTAGTACCTATTTAAAACTAATACATATCTATGACTGAGTGCATATTGTGTATACAATACTGCAAAATGACGTACAACTATGGCTTAAAACTAGAGTCTTACAACTAACATACCTATTTATAATAATATAAATACCAGTATGATTATTGCTCGTGCTGTCAGTGGTAAAGCACACAAAAGTGTAATAATTTTTATGAAATTAAAGAAGGTAGTCTGGGCGGTAGAAGGTAAATAGGAATATATTACCCATAATAAATATATATATACGAGTATATTAATCATTCAAGATATTGAGAAATCTCAGAAATGAATCAGAAAAGAGACAGAAAATATGTAGGCATTCGGTTGCATCTGGGACTTGAACCCAGGACTCCTCGGTCTATCCAGTGGAGAGTACTTGGTTTAGTGATTAAATCGGGTTTTTTCACGAATTATGGACACTGCTAAAAATATGTGGAAGATTTAAAGTTTATATTTGTGATCATCGCACGAAAAATATGTATTTTTAATATTTTCATCAATTATTATTGATTTTGAAAAAGGATCTAAAACTGTACATTCCGAATCGGTTCGAACTGGTGAAAACGTCGTTTTGATGTAGATAACTCCACTGGCTTATAAAACGGCTGTCACCGAGGTTGGTCGGCGGGGCGATACTCTATTATATTTAATTATTTTTTCAATTTAATTGTACTGCTGGTAATTGAACCGGTCGATAGTTTAAGATGGCCTTAATAGGCTGAAACCAGTCTGGTCAAAAATTAAAAATGGAAAAAAGTTCAAAGATCGTTTTAATAAATCATTACAATTGCTTTCAATGAAACAAGGTCACTATATTACAGTTCGAATCTAAATGTAACAAAAATTTAGTTAAAAAAATATAATAAAATATCCAGCGCAGTCAAATTAATAAATACATAATAAATGAAAAAGCTAACTTTTGAATTTTAAAAATATTTTAGTACGGCAACGCACTTTTAAGTTTGAGAAACTTCTGTAACTCATTTTGCCATTTTTTTTTCAAACGTTTGATCTTTCAATACACAAGTAAATAAACGATTTACAGTTCAAAAAGCTTGCTTTCATAAAAACAAAGTGATAGAGTCTAATTTATAAATCACCCTTTATTTCCCCACCTTCCTCCTCCCCTTCTCCTTTCCCTCACCAATACCTTCAGCTTTACAACATCCCTCAATTGAAAATGCCATAGTCTTACTGGCTTCAGATGGTTATGAACAGTTGGAACTCTTGTTTGGTATTCATGTAAAAAAAAAAAAATTCTTGTATTTTTTCGGCATTCACTATATAACAATTTCTAGACATTTTGTTTGGAAGATTTAATTTACCATGTACTTTTGCTATTTTTGGATTAATAAATTCGCTACCGGTTTCGACACAACCGTGACATTGACGAGCGTTCTTAAAACTAAAATCCAAAAATAGCAAAAGTACATGGTAAATTAAAACTTCCAAACAAAACAAACAAAAAAACTCTAAATAATCTGTGAGTTAATTTTTTGTATATTGCTGTAGTGACATTTTATCTGTCGAAATAACATAATTTATTGACAGAAATTCAGCAGTGTGCCAGTGTTAAATACGCTTGCGCACAAAAGTGCATTCCATTGGTCGAAAGCGAGCTCCCTTTCGTTTCTTAGCAATGCTAGTCCAGGAGTATCTTGTTAAAATACACTATACAAGTAAAGTACTACAAAAATCCCATCCAATGAACCTGAAACCTAAAGTTGCTCCCGGAGGAGAGGATAAGAAATGTCGAAGTATACAAAAAGAGATTAAAAATTGATCTCAAACATTACAACAAACAAACACTTTAAAAAACTCTGAAAGTTGCATAATAAACCACCTAGTAGAAAAGGTTGATATTTTTTTCCCAATTAAATAATGAAACACCATTAAGAAATTTTAAGAAAAGCATTGAATTGCTCTCCGATGATATTAATAAAATTAATATAAAGCTGTACCAAAACTTTCTAACTACAATGTACGTTAATATTGCACCCGGACAGAAGATAACCCTCCAGCATCAAGCGTTAGTAATAAGTTCTGTGACCCAGATAAAAGTTAGTGGATATGAAAAAAACTTACAAAAAACACGTAGATGTGCGCACTCTTGGGATGGGTGTAGCGCGCATGAAAAAATCGACTAATAAGGTAAATTTTCAATTTGGCCTCCTGAAAGAGAGAAAAAACTTTTTGAGAGAACTATATAAAGGGCTACAAGGCAAAATAAATTTTTCAGAAGACGTCAAATTGAATCATTTGGTCATAATTAGTGGGAGCCAACAATGATGACCTAATGCATTCCTCGCAGAAACAAAATAACGGGATAGGTATGGATTTCTCGAATAAAATTTAGAAATACAAAAAAATCGTAGAAATACACTTCTTTGTAATACCACCTTAAAAGTATCTCCAAAAAACTGGAAAATTTTATTAGAAGCTTGTCATGTCAATGTAGGATACCAACGTCTTAAAGTGGAGGATCAATCACAATTGATGCTATGTTTTCAGTGTATGGGCTTCGGACACACCCAACAGTTTGCGTTCTATATCAAGACACCAGGGTGCTTTTGCCTGCAAAATTATCGGAAGAGGCGAAAAAGTGGCTATGTGTACTCAAAATATGATTAAATATCAAGTCATTAATTAAAAAGTGGTCACTTAAAAACTCTTTTTAGAAATAAAAGTACAATATAAACATTTTAGGTCATTAAATATATGTGTTATATTCAGAAAAATTAACACCAACATTAATGATTTTCTGGTATCTCTCGAATCCATTTTATAAAAATGTAGCCAAGATACACTCATTTTCGAGGACTTTAACAAAAGTGTTCTTTAAAAAAAATTTTAAAAAAATATAAGAATTGACACTTTACTTACATACAAATTTTTCATATGTAATTGCAACATTTATTTTTTTCTATACTATTATATCAAACAGGAAAAATTATATTCAATGACCTCCAATATTGATAAAAATATAAGTGATTATAGCCCAATGATGTTAGACTATCAAAATCCGCTGAAACACCAGTCTTATACTAGAATACTGCCAAACTTAAAAATCGGCATGGATAAAAGTGCTTTGATAACATATTTTGAATGCCAACCCTTTTATCATGACAATAGCAATAGAAGTAAAAACTTTAATCAATTCTTTGGATATATTAAAACGGCAATAGACTCTTGGAAATTTAGTGCAAGGCTACGAATTTGAAGCCCTAAGTAATGTAATACTACGTGGTTCGACTGAAAACTGGATCATCTTATTAGCGAATCTAATAATATGTACAAACAGCGGAAAAAAGATCCGCAAAATAATCTTCTTACATCACTTCAAAATAAATCAAGAACCTCTGTAACTAATTATTATTATTAATTGACCGTTCGACAACACAAAATATTACATCGATATTTTAAAAAATAACTTACATAATCTACGACAGACCTGGGGCGCTATTCCCATTCTTTTTAAGGATGATTCCTTACGTTTTTTTCCTGAGTCTTAAAGACTTCTTGATTAACTGTGGTTCCAGTTCTCTAGGATGACAGCGGTCAGTTGAATTCAGCGAGCGACATTCATCAACAGTGTCAATATTTGCGATGTTTTAGCAAGAGAAAAATTCAATATTTAGTATGTTACGATTATGTTATTATTTACTTTAAACATAATTAGTTAAAAAACATTATTAAACATTATATAGATGTTAACATTTTTGACAATTCATGTCATTCATTAATTAGTGTAATATGGACGATTTTTGATTTCGGAACGGCGGACCTATGCGAACCGAAAGGAATGAAGACCGAGTCCGAGTAATCGAGTCCATGTGGCTAAACTCGGAATTGGAACCGAATTTTTAAAATAAGTGGAATGACCCACCTCTTCGGTCGGCACAAATTCAAATGTCACTTTTAGAACTAGAGACAAAAAGGTCATTAATAGATAATGAGGTAGGTACCTTTTTATAAAACGTAATTCTTCGTTAATAGGCTTGTTTATGGTATTTAAAAATAAAATTAAAATGTATTAAAATGAATTATAATACAATGCAATTGTTTTTAAAAGTTTTAGTTCAAAATCTTATGTCACTAGAAGATATTTAATCAATATGCGCTTAGAAATAATCTCTTGACAATCTATTTGGGATTTTTTTACTATGTCTCACCGGAATTCCGCCGTTAATCAAGATGTCGTCAAGCCTTTGGAAAAAGATAAGGAATCTTCCTTAAAAAGAGTGAGAATCGATCCCCCTGAGAACAGTAAATTCAATCATCACTTTCAACAGTTCAAAGATATCAAAAAATAAAATTTAAACACTTACCATTCATGACGTAGACATAAACAACCCAAAACAGATATTTACAGCGTTTAATGATTTCTCTATATCGGTTGATGAAAATTTAGCTACTACCGTCCCATCTTATCCAGATGACTTAAATATAATATATACGGAACCAAGGGCATTATTACTCATCAGGATACACAGTATCAGTGGTGGCTCGTGACTTTTGAGTGAACTACAGTGGTAAAATTGAAAAATACGACCGTATTGATGTTGTTTTAGGTGGTAGGCAGGGCACTATCCCACCTAACTGAAAAATCTTTTTTCGGCTTCAACAGTATCAACAATGTAGCATTTTCAAATCATAGCACTCTAGCTCAATCAAAAGTGACGAGCCGCCAATGCACAGTATATTATGAGAGAAGCTTCGCCTGTGAAACATGTTGACATTTATATATTAAACGGTGGTGTACACAAAGTATTTATTATTAATTCCATTATAATGGGGTTTATTTGCTCCAATTATTCAAATAAAAGTTAGAGATAATTTTTCTCTTCCCCAAATAATTTCTGTCCCAAAACATAGATGCCATAATTCAATTGACTCCGGGGAGTTGAAGCTCTTGTGTGAAAAAAAAAACACACAAAATTACGTACTACCAAACAAGTGCTACTTCTAACTTTTAGGGAAAAAATATTACCAGAGTCAGATCTATTAATCAAGTTTTTCCATTAATAAAGATTCGTAGAAACCCTTTGTGTGAGTAAGCAACGCGACTAGCCCGTCTAGACATATCTTAATCAGTGTGTTCGCCCAAAATAGATTTTCTCAAAACTTGTTTAAAAGACGTTAGACGCCGAAGGGTATATCAATTGGAAATACAAAGTAGTGTGGCATTCTGGGCGACTGCCAAGAAGGTGACCCAACTTACAAAAAGCTGGCACGGTTGAGGCATAAATACCTGGGATTAGCCTTCTGGGGTGGAACCGGGGGGTGGGAGAACGGGTGGGCTTATCTACGGCACGCACGGGACGGGAAAGTGATCATCGTATTAATCATGCGCTTAATAACGCCTTTTCCGTTGATGATTTTCACGTTTTATGGCAACGAAAAAACAAATACAGGGAAAGTAAATTTATTTATTTATTACCCTTTATTTAAAAAAAAAACATATTTATTATACATAATTCAATTTTTTTATGAGTAGAATTATTCCCTATTGGTAAATTCTACCAACCAACCCTTGAATAAAACAATATTAACATAACCTAAATGAAATATGAAACCGAAAAAACAACAGAAATTGAAAAAAGATATCAGTCGCATCTGGGACTCGAACCCAGGACCTCTGTCTTTCTGTTACAACCGCTTTACCAACTTAGCTAATGAGACCAGTTCAATTTATGTCATCTTCATCGATATCATATCTCAAATTCAAGACTGTGTCAATATTATCCTCCATTTTTAATCCCATATCATTGGCCAAAAAAATAGCGGTTGTCCCGGAAAGACAGAGGTCATGTGTTCGAGTCCCAGATGCGACTGATATCTTTTTTTTCTGTCGTTTTTTTTCGGTTTCATGTTTCATTTAGGTTATGTTAATATTGTCTTCTTCAATGATTAAATATTACAATTAGGTTTTTAAACTTCAATAAAATAATGAAAAATTTAATACGTAATATGCACCTAAAATTAATTTATTGAAAAGTGTTTTTTTGGTTTTTTCTTAAAAATTACGCTTTTTTTCAGCTTATATTTCTTTGGGGAGTTCGTAAAAGCATTTTATGTATGAGTATGTAAAATAGTATAGACCTAGTATGTAATTACTATTATTTATTCAAGTTTTTAATCCATCAGGACTGGGTGGATAGTGCAAACCCAATCTGCCATATTACATGAAATATAATATGATATAAATATAAATAGAGAAATTAATATAATAAATAAAAGGTTAAGTAATTCAAATATATGAAAAGAAAATAACAAAAGTTAAAATAATTACAAAATGATAATTACATCAAATTAAAAACAATAAAATGAAAACGTTATGGTTAATAATAACATACAATAAATCAAATTAATTTAATATAAGGGATCGTCTTTCAGGGAAATAGTTGCATCATCTGCATCAAAGGTATAAAAAAAATCGATACATATGTTATAGTTTTTTTTCACAATCCTCCTCACTAGGAGATCTTGTGCTGAGGCGTACTAGGTTGTGAATAAAGGGGTTTCAGCGACTTCCATATTTCAACTTCAAGGTTTGGATAGGGCATTTCCAGAAATTTCTATGATGTTGTTTTGAGAATAATAGTCCGTTCTTCTTCTGTTAATTCCATAAGCTAAATTTTGCTGGACGTAATGCATTTATTGATTAAATTACTTTGTTTGATACTAAGTGGGAGTTAGTTGTGTAATTTTACCGCTAAAAATTGAGAATTTACTTGTCCAGAAGTAGTATTACAATTAGGTACATTTAATTTATCTAGTTGCTTTGCTCTGGTATTATGATAATGAGGAGTCATAGTCAGTTTGTCCTTTTTAAGATGATGAACGATAACTGATTTTTTGGAGTTGTACAGCAAGTTATGTGAGTTTGCGTACTTTCCATATATTCGCATTATAAATATATGGGTTCGTATTTACTACAAAAACTGAGTACCCACGTTCTGTACTTTTATAAAATATCAATAAGAATAGCAATAAATGCCTACTCTCGTTACAACGGAGTTTATGATCCTATGTAAAATATCTCCGGCTTTTACGGGATCTTTCCCAATATATTTCAGTCCATCAAATAATAATATGAAGGCGGTGTTTTTACGTCATGCACCAGAAGCCATTTATACCCCTCCCATCATTTTACTCCCCTCTTACGTAGCCTCCCTATTCCGTCTCTCTACCACCCCCTTAACCCCAACCTCCCCGCCTCTTCTTAGAGGAAGAGAAAGTTAATTATTGTTCCAGAAAAAGCGAAGGAGACAAATTATTTTTGCATCCCTCACGCATACCAAGCAGATAACGACCATTCTTATGAAAAAATATAACCGTAGCTTTAAAATATTTAATGAAAACACGACGATAATAAATTATTAACCATATTAGTTAATAGCTACCAAATTCAACATAATTAATGCATAAATTATTAAAAAAATTTCAACGAGCAATGACTGTCGTCAAATGATACCTACAGCTCCTAATATTTGATGGCAACATTCTATACTGGCGCCCTCTAGCGACCCGAGTTGTACGAATTGATTTTTTCATACATTTATTAAGATTTTCTTTGAAATTTTATTAAATTATAGAAATCGAAAATTCTAAATATAAATTTAGTGATGATTTATTGAACTAATCTTCTTCTTTTTGCTCCTGTATACATATATATATATATATATATATATATATATATATATATATATATATATATATATGTATACAGTATAGTATATATATATATATGTATACATATATATATATATATATATTTAAAAAAAAGCTATTAGGATTGCATTAACTGTCTAAATTGTTTAGAAGAATAAAATATTTCTTATAATGGTAATACAGTCCGGAAGCACTATAGCCCGGACTTCTAGAGGCACTTGTGTAGCATGTTGCCAGTATTTTGAGGTGTATGATATTTGATTATACGCGTAGCTTTGTATATGTAAAAAAATCTTAAATTACATCAGTTAAAGAGACAAATTACATTAAAAAAAATAATAATAATAATCCTGATGACATTACGCTATGTACTTTCTTATAAAAGAAGCAAAAATATAATATGCATTTAAATCATATATAAAGATAAAGAACTGCACTTTAGAAATTAACACATAGAATCCACTCGTATATGACCCGAAAAGTGTTTGGTCAATGATGGATTGTTCTCATACACAAAACTTCAAAAAAGATAACATCGAAAATGTAATTATTAATGGTAATCATATCGACTTTAATAAAAATCCTCCTTTTTTTTAAATAAAGACAAATATTTCTTCGTCACAAATAACCTGACAATATTTGAAAATTTTCTACTACTATCACAGTAAGCGGAAGATGTTGCGTGTGTCGTAATGGGGGACATAGCCAGCCGAGGACTTGAACTCACGACGCCTAGGTGAGACCCAAACGCGATGCCAACTCAGCCACTGACCAGTCTAAATTAGTTCTAAATTAGATAAATAAACATTACTCAGATATAGGGGGTATATCATCAAGTAATATCACTTGTACTTCGGCGTATAATGTAAATCAATTTATGCAAAAGATTGAACACAACTTCAATGTCGACAAAAATTTCGAGTTACAAACAGTTCACAAATCAAAAGTTATGAAATTAATTTAATCACTTAAGCTTAGCTCTACTACACTTACACACTTAATAAATCTTGGCCTAAAAGATGGCATTTTTTTTAACTGCCTAAAGAAGGGACTAATTATGCATATATAAATCAGGATTTAAAATTGATATCAATAACTATCACTTTTTTAAACACTATGTCTAAAATTCTGGAAACAGTTTTTAAAGAACAACTTCAACTTTATCTATAAAATAATCCTTTACCATCTAACAATCAACATGGCTTCAGAAATAACAGAAACACAGAACGTGCTATTACTTCAGCAACTGACTTCATAATTTATAATTTAGAATAAAATAACAAAGTTATAACGATTGTTAACGTACAGAGAGTGGTCTTAATACCATGACAAGTGTAATACATTGGATTTGAGCGGGGAACGCGGGAATGCGGGAGAAGGTGAGGAGGGAGGTTAGGAAGGTGAATTTGAGTGAGACAGTGTGTGTGTGTGTGTGTGTGTATACCCTGAGATAGGTTTCTTCCAGGGAACTAGGGACCTACGACTAGCTCGCAATCGGCAGGCCTCGGAACTCTTCTTCAGGATCGTGAATCGACAGGCGGTCTTATAATTGGGGATTGTGACTCGAGACTTTATCAATTAAAACACTCAGATGCTTTCAAAACTCAGAAGTTTACTCGAAAAAAGGACACAGACATAGTAAGATTACACAAGGGGAACAGGCTAACCTAAATATTACAAATAATGTTACGGGTAATCTCTCTGATTCTCTCTGGAAAGTTCTCTACGAACGTGCATACTTAAATGTGACTTGAAATAGAATTACAACACAAAGAAAGGGGAATAAGCAAGATACAGCTCACGGTTGGGGATAATGTGGCTCGGACATGGTGAAGTCGAACGTCTATCGTGTGTCCGGGTAGTAATCCATGGTCAGGTCCACGGTGAATGGTGCACCTCGGGGAGGATGTTGTCAAGGCCAAGTCCATGGAGAGAATGGTGGAGTCCAGCGAGCGTGGGGGAACCGGAACTCGAGTGCGAGTGGTGTTTATTTTGTCGCTAGGGGTGCTAATCTAACGAGCGGCTAGTATTTATGGGATATTTGCGTTATATAACACATTCCCCCATGTCACGAAAAAAAGCGCCGTGGTAATGAAGCTGTAGGGCTAAAAAAATCCTCTAAATGCACCGTTGTTACAAGGTTGAGAAAGCAGAGAGAGAGAGATTTAGCTATCTTATAAACTAGAGATGGGTGAATTACATACAATGTGAGTGATGGCAAACATACATGATTATGCACTAAGATCAACAAAATAATACATAGTTATGCAGAACAGTGATAACAATACATGGTTATGTTGAATAGAAACAAGAATACATGGTTATGTTGAATAGAAACAAAAATACATGGTTATGTTGAATAGAAACAAAAAAAAAAAATGGCTCTATGGTTTATCATTGGTCTGTAAGCTAAGTTTCGGAGTGGTTTTGCGTTGTGGAGCGACGTGGGTTATTCACTGGTTTTATGTTATGACCTCACTGTAACCTGACCCTTTCGAGATAACACTCGGGTCAAGTAAAAACAACAGTTCGGTGGAGAGTTTCAAAGAAGTTGGCGGAGAGTTATCATCACAGAGGTTTGGAGAAATAAACAGCAGTAAATGGTTTGTGGTTTGCGAGATGAGCCAGAGAGGATTCCTTATGCCAGGTGGCGAGGCAGGAATATGGTTGATGATGTCCCAAGGTGAAGTGGTTGTATATGGTGAATATTGCACGGCGGCAATGTTGGTAAGTCTTGACAGTTATGGTGTGCAAGATAAGGGTTGTGTCAATGTCTAGCGTGACAAAAGACGACGGCTGGCTTCTGATGAACTGGGACGTGTCTTGGTAGTGATAATGTATGCAAGACAATGATGAGTCTATGTCTAGCGTGACAAAAGACGACAGCTGGCTACTGATGAACTGGAACGGGCCTAGGACTGACATGTCCAAAAGGTTGTTTTTAAAGTGTCTATGTATTATGAGACAACTTGGTTCGCAACTACACGTACGACTCCAGCTTGATTATGGTAAGCAGGGTCGGGTGTTTTTATGTTTGTGGTTGAAGATGATGAACCTCCGTGACAGTTTGTGGTGATGGGGTGAAGTTCTGCTATGCTGGTGATGAAGAAGGCTGCTGGGCTGGTGATGAAGAAGGCTGCTGGGCTTCTTTTTAGTCCAGGGGGAAATTATTATTAAAATAAAATTCTTGAAGTTTACCTGCCTGGTAGACCAATGATGCAAAAGGTTTGGAGAGAAACAAGTGTGTTGTAAGAGAGAAAAGAACGTAGGTTAACCGCGTTTAGAGAATTCCAGAGAGAGAGAGAACAAACAAAAAGGAAATAAACAACTGAGCTGAGAGTCTTAAATTATATACAAATATCAGTATTCAGCATCAAAGGTGACAATTGAATACATATCCACTGATACAAGAACTGAGGTTTGTACATAATTACACATACCTTACTTGAAAGCAATTGACCCTTTGTGGTCAATGTAATCGCTGAGGCGGTGACAATATATTACTATCAAGGTAAGATATTTTTAGGGTGAAGTTGAGAAAATAATTCATGGATGAGGTTTGACCTATTTGACAGACGTTATGCTGAGAGCGTAACGTACAATTTCCAAATACATGAATAATTTTATTTCACTTGGGTGACAAGGAAATTGAGTACAGAAATCTGCTGTGATCTGGCTATAGTCCAGGTTCAATCTCTAGGGAGAATGAAGAATGGACTCATTACATTTGTACAAATGAATGATGATTACAGCATACACAGTTATACAGAACTAGTCTTTCGCGTGTATTTGGCGAAAGGCTAGGGGTCGTTTTAATCTTCTACACGTTTGTGGGAAAATGACAGACCCTTGTTCAAATTTCACAAACCTAGGAGTTTTCTTAATCGTTTCCTAGACAACGAGTTACAAGTTTTATACAAATATCACAAAATATCAAACATTTAGTTCGATAGACAACAAATGTGGCAAAACTTTATTTCAAGAAAAGCCAAAAGATATTATGTCGTTCGCACGAATCACGGTGAGTTTTATAACGTCTTCACGTATCATGGTAAGTTTTATTACGTCTCCACGTATCATGGTGAGTTTTATAACGTCTTCACGTATCGCGCAAAATTGAACGATTTGCAAGGGTGCCCAGTATTGAAAAGGCGGTAAAAAAAATTAGGAATTTATGACAATTTAATGAAACAAATTTACCTAAATGTCAACATAGTTGACAACAAGAGTGATTATGACGACTCCTCGTATCATGGTAGATATTTTAACGTTCACACGTATCATGTAATACAAAAATTACGTTCAAAAGGTACCCATTTCAATACAGACGGCGAGGTTAACATTAATACCATATATTTAATGATTGAATTAACAGTCCTTAACACGGCGTAAAATGTACATTTTAAATAATACAAGAACAAGTACAAAAGAGACCTAAATGGTTTTAAAAAACTCTAATTGTAACGAGGGGAGCAAAGTGATGGTAAAATATTTACTTACACAGAGCAAGGTATTTTGCAGAAGAGACCAAATTGGTTTTACTTACTCTTTTGCCAGAGAGTTACTGTGATGACTTAGTTATAGGGCTAAGTTTACGCAGCACAAAATGAATTAGGGACAATACAAGACATGAACCTAACAAAGAACATATCACCATGGCTTATCCAAGACCACTTTAGGTTTTACATACTTGGAATAACAAGGCAATAGTTATACAAAGTAATTGTCATTAGTGAGGGGAACCGATCTTAAGATTGTTCATTATGCCAATGACGTTTTTCAGAATTGACGTGTCAGTGTCGGGTTCTGAAAAATGGGAGATTTAAAGAGCAATTAGGGGCGCCATTCAATTTTGGAAAAATTGAAAAAACAAAACATTTACCCGTTATAACTTTCGTTCAACAGGTGTGATTTTCGAGTCAGAATGTTGATACCTCAGCGGGAATTTACACTTGCATTTGGCTGAAAATCCTAACCAGAGTTTGGTTACTGTAATTGGAAGAGTAACAAAAGTCAGTGACCTTTGTACGGATGTACTCTCGAGGAGTGAGATATTTGAACAAACAAAAATGACAAAAGGTCGCACAAGAAATGACAAACAAAGAGATGAATTGAATATTTACACATGACATGATAGGACGGAACTGTTGTTATAGTAAGAGGGTAGGGTAACACCTCTGGGTACGTTTCCCAGAAATAATTACCGACAACAAAGGTGATTTCCTCAATTTGAAGTGATCAGTTTCAAAAGAAAAAAAAGGTAACCGTCAAGAGTGAAAATGAAGAATGAAAACTGAGATTGAAAAAACAAAACAAACGATTGATTATATACAATTATGTTACAAGAGGAAAGGGTTACATCTGACACTAATGTAACTTCCAAAAATGCAAGGTTTTCTTACATGTTAAATAGTGAATGTTTCTGCGACATTCGCAACATGTGGCAATTGTTGATTTTGTCCACAGGGTATGGATGAGTCAACATGGGATATGGTTTCTATTGTTTCCATTTTGCAATAAAAATTTAAAAAGAGAAAGAGAAAAAAAAAATTGACACTTTGAAAAAAGTTGAAAACTTCTGATTTTTCTAAGTGTTTGAATTTTAAGAAAAATCGGCCAGGGATTTGTTTAGGGGGGTGACATTTTTAAATTTCACTATCCACTTTTGTAACTTTTACTTAAAACTTGAAAAATTTTGTCAGGACTCTAGTTTAGAAAATGGTAATTTTTTTTAAATCACTTAACACTTTGTTGAAACTTGAGGTTAATTGACACTAGGCCAATAATTGGTATTTAATTGACAATCACTCTTTGTTTATTGGTCTTGTAAGAAAGAAACTCGAAAAGAGATAAAAAAACTGGTCATTAATTTACTTTAGGAAGTTTACTTTTAGAAACACCGGCGTAATAGTTTTTATTTATAAATTTAAAGTACCACTTGATTTAATTGTCTTGGGCTTATTTTATTATTATAATCACTGTCAGAGGGTTTTTATTCACTTAATAAAGTATCACAATACAATATGTAAACACAATGTTACATATTTGCGTGAATTATTTGAGGAAATTGAAGTAGGTAATCCTTGTTGAAAATTTAGTTGTACCTGCTGTTTATTGGGCAAAAGGTCTTAAAGGTGAAGTTTGCGAACTTATTTATTGAAAACAACTTAATTGTTGAAAAGCCGATAGCAACGTAAGGGACGGCGTGAGTTGTTTGTTTATGGAACTGTAAAAAAAATAATAATCAGCTGACTGATCCAGGCAATTTAAGAGAAATAAAAAGGGACTGTAAAGTTGCCTATTCTGTTAATTTGTAAGTTGGTATAGATTCAATCTTGCCAATTTGAGAAGGATGCGGAACGCCGCGTTTGGAGGTGTGTTTATAACGAACTTCATATGTGTTATTCCGTTGAAGTTTCTAGGATTTTACTGCGCGTGCGCCGAACGTTTCCGATATGTGATTGCTGCGTCACGTGATGTGAAATGCTTCTAGAATGTTTTGGCGCGTCCTTCAACGGTTTCCGGTCACGCGTCTCGAGATTGTTTCCAGAACATTCTGGCATGTTTTTAACCGGTTTTTTTGAACATGGTTAGAAATGATTCTAGTTCTGACAGAGAGAGAGAAAAAAAAGCGGTAACAACGGCTTTTGTAGGGAGGCATGTTAATTTCAATGTATAATGCTGTGGAATAATTTACATGGAGAAGATATAATACCATATGAGACATCTACCGAGTCTGAAAGCATCCTATGAGCAGGAACTACGTTTGCAACGAGAATGGCTAGTTTTATATCAAAGGAGTCTGTTCCATTTCCCAAAGAAAGCACCAACGTTGCAGCGCGCCAGTGTTAACATTAAAAGCAGGCGGTCTTATAATTGGGGATTGTGACTCGAGACTTTATCAATTAAACACTCAGATGCTTTCAAAACTCAGAAGTTTACTCGAAAAAAGGACACAGACATAGTAAGATTACACAAGGGGAACAGGCTAACCTAAATATTACAAATAATGTTACGGGTAATCTCTCTGATTCTCTCTGGAAAGTTCTCTTCGAACGTGCATACTTAAATGTGACTTGAAATAGAATTACAACACAAAGAAAGGGGAATAAGCAAGATACAGCTCACGGTTGGGGATAATGTGGCCCGGACATGGTGAAGTCGAACGTCTATCGTGTGTCCGGGTAGTAATCCATGGTCAGGTCCACGGTGAATGGTGCACCTCGGGGAGGATGTTGTCAAGGCCAAGTCCACGGAGAGAATGGTGGAGTGCAGCGAGCGTGGGGGAACCGGAACTCGAGTGCGAGTGGTGTTTATTTTGTCGCTAGGGGTGCTAATCTAACGAGCGGCTAGTATTTATGGGATATTTGCGTTATGTAACAACATATATAATTGAGTAAACAAACATAATTGTTTACTGTATAATATTTGTTTTCTCATCTCTTCGTAAGTACTCAACTATTATACTATCTCAAGTTATCTGGTATACGTAAACGATTACTCAATACTTTTTTTCTTATCTCTTTGAACTTTTATTCTATATTAATTATTATACTATACTCAAATTATCTGATATACTCAATTTTCTTTTCTTCTATAATATTAATTAATACTAATTATTATACTTTTTTATAGATATATTATATTACCATTCAATATCAATACTAGCTTTTTTCGCTTCTATATTTGCATAATGGCACTTTATATGAACTAAACTTGTCAATTTGACTGTCCTAAAACGGGTTTGTTCCTAGTTGGGCAGTTAAAGCTTTCTTAAATCGTGTTGGCAAATAACGTGTGTTTCAAATGAATAAATATTAATATTATTATTATTCGAAAAGATAGGGTTTTGTAAATCTAGCTGATCCCAGCACCCGGGGAGACGATGTTGGTTCGTGATTGGTTTCTAAGAGTCTGAAAGCTTTTTCTTCATATTTCGCCTCTATCGTATAATACTTAACAATATCATTGATAACGGAACCCTCGACACTGATATTCCGTCTGCGATTTTGTGTTAAAGCGAAACCACCCTCCAAGCTTCTTCTTCCAATATTTATTTTGTCACGTCTCTTGCCCTGCATTATCGGCAAACCAAATCGATTATTTATTAAAAACATTTAAGGGAAAGCTCTCTCTTCTTTACCTTAATGATGAAACATTAGTTTATCATTTAAAATAATAATATCTGGCAAGTAAATATTCTTACAAATAAAATGTAGATTCGATAGAATCTCGACGCCACCTAGTGAGAGAGTTAGCACTTACAATGCCTTTCCCTCAAAAATAAAGATGGTTGTTTCCAGTAAGAAAAAATTTAATAAGCAATGATTGTAGTCTGAAGAACTAGTACATGTTGACTAATTTGGCGGGTAATGAATAACCTACCGTAGCTCAGTGGTAGAGCACTTGTCCGGTAAACAAAAGGTCGCGGGTTCGTGTCCCGTCGGCAGCATGTATTGTTTCTCGGAAGATTATTCAATTTGTATGATTTTTCAGGTTAATAATTATTGCTTATAATAATTTGTTACCATAAATAATTCTATTTATAGGTGTTATTGCGATAATAAATTTAAGGGATGACTATTCAAAAATAAAAATAAAGTTTTTCATTTCTGTGTCGATGCTTCAAATACAATCCAATTATAATCCAATTGTAATTTGTATGTAAAAAAATTAAACATTTATTTTTAAAATCAAATAATGATTTGTTTTCTAAATATGGTTGGGGAATTCAAAATAAATTACAAAATAATTTATTATTTTTTCTTTTAAAATTATGCCACAAAATGAATTTGCATTTATTGAAGAATTTATATATAATACAATTTATGTATAATTATATATTTATATATAATTCAACAATGCGAGCTGCCATATTGCTCGCTCCATTTTTAGAATTATTTTCAATAAGAAAAAAGCTTTATAAAAGATGGCTAATTAAAATTCGGGTTCCATATTTTCTTATATCAAATCTTATTTAAAATTGGGATATAAGTCAAAGGCAATTAAACGCCTTCAATAAAAAAGCTTTTCGGTAAGAATGGCTTTCTTGCGACCGTCTTACAAGACGTTATTAATGGGTTGATAGTTCCTTCCCCGTGAATGTGCGGTAGACGGTGTACGTGGCTATACGTGCATACAGCCTGCTAATTGGTTATTAATGCACCCTAATAGGCTTCCTTGGAACACCCTAAGCCGATCTTACCTTACAATATGCCTTGGACAAAGCCTCACATCTCACGGCGATTAATACGAAGGCGTTGGTTTACTAAACTTACAGATAATGGGAATTTAATTTACTTCTGAGGGTTGTATTATATCATATCTATCGTTAAGTTGGGGGTTTTTTAAATTAAAATTATGCAGACTTTACAAGAACCTTCAATATCCATTACATTAAAAATATAACATTTTTATAAAAAAATCATTTCTAATGGTGCAGTGCTGTGAAAATCTTCTGAAATTTGCAGTAGGTACAACACCCTTACAGTTTTTGGCTGTCTCACTGACCAGATAGCATTAAGACATTCAATATAACGCGATGGATACCGTCAGTATCGTCCAGTTGAAAGACCATCACCCAGAATCGAAACGTTACGTGAAATGACTTAATGGCCGTGTTTGGTGACCAGAACAAAATATCCAGGTACTTCCCACCTTCCTCTTCCTCGTTTTCTACTCCTCCCCCACTCCCTTCAACCTCACAACATACTACGATTTTGGATGTCACTATCCCACTGACTTCGGCCAGTTGGGACGCTTGTGCGGTGTTCACGTATATTTTTATTTTTTATTTAAAGGTAGGTTTTAGCAAATACAAATACAAAAATTATTTCTTAAAAACCGACAGAAATTTTATTTTTGTTATATTAGGTTAGATAAAACTGATTTATAAAAAAATATTTCCACTTCATGACTGAGATCAGTGTTTCTCAATGTGAGGCGCAAGTAGGGTGCCATTTAATGCTTTGGAATGCAATGCGCAAATCAATTAATTTTTATTGTTGTTAAAAATAAATTTCGTTGCAACCGAGAAAAAAAGGCAAAACCAGCGCAAAATTTCAAAACGACGGGTTATAGTTAATTCGTGTAGTTTTTAGGGTTATATCACTATTCTTTATTCATAATTAACGGTCAGAACCCAAAACATACACACACTTTGCAAGCTGCTAATTCAAGAAATACTAAGAATGATTGATATTTAAATTCTAAATGAGTAATTAGGAAAATATAAAAGGTTTCAGAAGACAATAACCCTCAAACTGTAATCTTTTAAATTCGATATGAAAACCGTACTGTAATTTTAGATAAAAATGTTCAAAATTGATTTCACTGGGTTTCAAGTTACACCAATTTCAGGATGCATTTCATAGATTTAAAAGATTATTATTGAAAGATTGTTGTCTTTTGAAACCTTATATATTTTCTTCAAAACAGTTTATGGTATTTCTTGAGTAAGCAACCTGAAAAGTGATTTTACGTCAATTAATGAAACGCGCGATGAACATGGAACTTTTTTTCTTCGAAGGGAGGGATGACGTGGAAATTTTTGAGACATTGAATTGGGCCATGGCACAAATAAATAGAAATACCGGCAAAAAATAATTAAATCATACATTTCGTAAGACTTTTACAATAATCTCGTTGCAAGTATGGAAGGTCGTTTAACACGTTTGAAACAATATCAAAATGAAGACCGCGGCGTATTCGTACGAGTTCAATTCGTAATTTTTATTCCCCAATAAATTGCTCTCGACCCTATTGCGTTAAAACTGTGCAAGTAATAAAGTATTTTCTACTCCGTAGCGTCGGGGACGGATTATCGGCTCTGAGGGGTACTAGCGCGGCTTAACCGGAGTTTTAGCCCGCCGATGTTTGGTATAAACATTAAATTTGTTTTAATACTTAAAAAATAAATAATAAATACTATAAAATAATGTAGTAATAAGTATTGCTGAATCACTTTTCTGGGTTTTTTTTTTAACTTTGGGGAGGATGTGAAAAAGTGTCGTATCTATTGTTACTGTGTTTACTTTTAATAATTTATAGCCAATCAAGTGTTTTTGTTTTGTTATGGGTTTGATAGCTGTTTCGACATTTAGGGTCATTTTCAACTGTGATGAGACCACATGGAGACGACTTATTTATATGACTTCATTTACCCCTACTTTATAACTATTTGTATGCATTTTGACGGCCTCCATGGTCGAGGGGTTTCACAATTAATTCATTTAAAAATAATATAGAGTATATTTGCGCACGTTCCAGAGTGGAAGATACTCTCAGTATCGCCCTGGTGAAAGACCACCATTCAGAATTGAAACGTTGCTTGAAATTGATTTTAGCTGTGTTTGGTGACCAGATCTGAATAGCCAGGTATTCCCAACCTTCCTCTTCCCCTTCTCATTCCCCTCCCCAATACCTTCAGCCTCACAACATTCCCCAATTGGGAATGCCATAGTCTCACTGGCTCTAGACGGTTGGGAGCAGTTGGGACTCTTGTGAGGTATTCATATAAAAAAAAAAAAAAATAAAGTTTTATTAAAATTGTGGATAAAAACCGATTGAGTTGGAAAATCAATAGGTATTTTCTCCAATTTAATGATTATTTAATAATGCCTTAATTGTTTTTTTTTTTTAATTGAAAATAGTATAATCTTAGCTGTAATATGCATAAACCATTTTGATAAGGTTGGTTAACATGACTCAAAGTGCAAACCATAATAATAATAATAATAATCGAGGTCAAACATGTTTAAAAATACATGTCGTTCATAGTAATTGAATGCTGAATCCATTTTTTATCACTTGATGTGTTCCGTTTTGAATATGGGTTAAACTAAAGTGGAAATATTGTATTACATGACATTATTTTGTCTGGGCCCGAGGTGTTAGAGACTTGTCTATATTATTATGTTACTATAACTGGAATTGACTCGTCTATGCATTGTGACCACTTCCTGATACACCTGAAATTGCTATCGACCGGAGCGGTTTAATAAATTATCGTATATTTACTGAACGTCGTTCTTATTTATAAAACACAATACAATGTGGTGTCAGAAGTGGGATTTTCGGTAAGTTAAATATTTGATCAGTTTCACGAGAAGTCATTAAAAATTTCTTATTACCCTTTTTTATTTATGGAGAAAATACAGATACATTTGGACAACTCGCCTGTATCCTAACCTATTTCTCACTGAATAATACGATAAAGATAAATAAACAAATAAATATTAAAAATAATATTTAGACAAATTAAGGAATTTAAGATTGTGTTACACAGAATTTTTTTTTTAAAAGTGCAGATTTTCTAAATAGAGTGGCAGAAGGTAAATAAACTTTTCAAATAATACTTACAAGAATCTAAAAGGGAAAAAATAATTATTAAATTAAAAATATTGCTCTACGAGGAAACAGTAAAAAAGTGCATAATGTCCAAACACTGTTTGTTTGATTAAATTTATTATATGAAAACAGCTTCCAATTATCGTTTAAAAGGTTTATCTTCTATAGGTTTATCGTTTCACTTCTTCAGTTGTTTTTTATATACCATTTATGTGCTGGGCTAGAGATTGTGCACTATTTTTTCTGATAAACAAAATGGTACAAGCAATATAATATAAGACAGACTACATTGTAGAGATGTAGGGCATACATTAGGTGACGGACAGGAACAGGTGTAAATGTAGCAAGAAGAAAAGCTACCATTCATCGTCCCTAAAGGATACGCCCTCTTTTGATATAAAGTTTGATTCCCCAAGAAACAGGGATATAAACCCTGATTTTATTTATTACAATACATTTTCAAGAAATTCAAGTTTGATACAGATGTCCAGACTTTTTTTTCCATTTTTTTCTAATTGAACAAATAGATATTTTCTTTTGATAAAAGATGCGTAATCACTTTGTGGCATCAAAATTAATAAATTGATAAGAATTCTTTTTTTTAAACCACTGTTTTTAATGTATAAATATCGATATGTTTCAGAAGTAAAATTCCCCTCATCGGGATGAAGTATATACATATGTGTATTTTATTTATTTAAAATTATTTTTCGTCTTCTCTTTAGCAATTCCGATTACATTGCGAGCTGAGTACGGTGAGCTGATTGCTGCTTCATAGTATGGTAGATATTCACAGTATCGCCATGGTGAAATCCACTATTCTGAACCAAAACACCCTTCCACCTCACAACAAACCCGAAATAGGGATACCATAGTCCCACTGCCCTTAGACAGTCAGGAATCTTTAACGGTATTTACGTGAATTAAAAAAAGTTAATATATATATGTGGTATTTATAATTGTAATTAAATTTATGAATTACCGAATCAGAGGTAAGATAGGTACTCGATATGAAACAGGTTCATAAATTTTCTTCTGGTTTTCGCTTTAGGTACAGCATCAACTGCTGTCCTTTAACGTTTTCCCAAAAACGAAAGCCATCCCCAATATTTTAATAAAATATTTACTTTCCGAATATTATGATCCTGCAAAATAACGACTTTATATTCTGCAGGAATTTCGCAGGAGCCAACACACTCCTAGTCCCGTCTCCCCCGAGGAATAAAAATACCGCGACCATACAACGTCCTCCGGTGTTTCGGTATAAAACTTTGGAATACCTCAAGGTAAATGCATTGATATAAAATACACTACGTTAAATACTTTTGCAGTTCTTACGATTTTTTTTAAAGTATTTTCATGTCAGGAAGCGACTTTCAAAAATGAACTTCATTAAATACTGTTTTTAGCTTTTTTATAGCACTTTTATCGAGAAATATCACAGCAAAGTAGGTAACTTGATTTAAAACACGGACTGTAAAAAAATCTAACTTATCAATTAACAATTCTGATAAATATGCGTCAACGCAATATGAAACGATGGACAGTCAAAAAATTTCATCCTGCAAAAAGTAATTATTAGGTATTGAATGTATCTACATACATGTACAACGGGTAATCTCCATGACAAAAAGCACGATAAGAACAGTTCTAGCTTTGTTTTCTACCGTTTTTACTATGATAAGAATAAAGCCATAAAAATTTACTTATAATCAAAATTCAAGCAACAATGACATATATTACACGCAAAGCGACAGGGGCTTTGGCTCTAAGTCCAAACAAAGTTTAAAAAAATCATGAAGTGCGATTTTTTTCTGTTGCGTTTACCTAAAAAAATCATGATTGAGTTCCTTGAAATCGTCACAATGTTATACAAATACTCCGCATCTAACTCGTTGTCATTCCGCTTTCGCATTCATTCTACCAATTTCAATTATTGGAAGTGCGTCTAAAACCGCAAGAAACTGTCGAAAACCTATTATGAATGAAAACATATACTACTTTCTCGCCAACAATGTGACCATAGCGATTTTTTGAAAATTATGTCACAATATTATTTACGATAAATCTGGTATTAATTATTTTTTTCAGCCATAGGGGCCACCGTAGGGTGTTTTAAGTCATAGCGTTCGGTTGGGTAAATGGGTTTTCGGGTAGATGTAGGTATAAAGGCTATATCAAATTTTCACAGTTCATCGATAAAAGAACAACGCAAAAACGCTTTTGGGTAAATTGCAATTTTTATTATGATTATGTTGGTCGGAGGGTTGAAAGGAGATGGGTATTATAATGAATGACAAAAATATTCTCCATAATTACATATCAATAGTTTTTCATATCACAGTTCCTCACACAAAGTATTAAATCATAAAATCAAGCAAATATATGTTAATTCAGAAAATCTCAGAAGATCAGTCTTTACGGTCGGCACCCAAAAATATACCATTGCAAGATGCCAACTCAAGAAAAACTACGATTGATTTTTTCTGCAAATTTTATACCAGTATACACGAAAATGTATAAATTTTCAAATAATCTTCAAATTCTAATCTTTTAAATTCTATACAAAACCCTTAATTAAATTTTCTGTAAAACGATCGAAATTGCTTCCACTGGTTTTAAAAATACTCATATTTTGGAATGTATATCATAGAATTTTAAAAATACAGTTTAAATGTTTTTGTCTTTTGAAATGTAATACATTTTCCAAACTACCCGTACAGAATTTACAGATAAAAATGTTTAGTATTTATTACTTTGGTTAGCAACCTACAAAGTAATGTTTAGGACGATTTTTGATTGCTAGCCCTTGAGAGCTTTTTTTCGAGACTGATCTGAATCGATTCGTGAAACGAAACATGTGTTGCTACCTTTTTAAGAATATTTATTTAGAGCATATATTATTTATTGCTTCTTCAATATCACTGTTTTCTGAAATTTATAATTTTGTCCCTATTTCCATTTTTATGAAGCACGCTAATACCAAAAATATTATTAAAAGTCGATGTGTTATGATGTAAGTGACCAAAAGCACTTTTAAAGAACATATTTTAAATAAGGTTATATTTTTTACTGGTAATTTCATTCATATTATTATTAACTACTTTATAATTTCAAGGAATAATGAGCCTACTTAATATTATCCAATTTCTAGTTGTATGTAACAAGTTAGTCTTTTAACTATTATGAAATAGTATAATTTATTTATTTACCATTATTCCTCATGAAGCGACAGCTGTAGTCAATTAATGGTGGATTCGTTAAAATTACCAATTAACATTTAGTCCCAAATCTGGCAGAGTTAAAATATTAAATTAAGTCATTGTAAAATTGTGTGTTTGCGTTACACGGAAATAGAACCCATAGTATTTGACATTATAATTCATATTATTGTGGTACATCACATTTACACAAGTGATACATTATATTTTTAAGTAAAAAAAAAAATTCCTATTAAAACTAATAATATTATGTATCATTTATGTCTCTCTCTGTGTTTCTTGCTTCGATTTGTATTGTGAATTACGACATTCATATCATTTGAGTCAGTTTTTTTTTAAATTTTACGTATAATGTATCCTTTAACTGCGTTTTTGTAACTGGATTGTTTATACATAACTGAGGATATCTGTAATTAATGATTCCGAATAAAAGCCAAGCGTACACCACTAGGCTAAGGAAGGGTTCAATGTGTAAATTTGATTATCATAATACGGACGTGTGCCTAGTTTGGTCATTGCTACAGCTGAAAGAAAACTTACAATGAATAAAAATACATTAAAACAATCTCTAACGCCTTGAGTGAATAATGGGTATTGAGACATATTGCGAGTAATTCTCGAGCCAAAGTTTCCTTAATGTCAACTAGTCAGGCAGTTGTGTTCTGTAACGAGATAATTATTGTGTGTTTATTAGTGTATCGGTAATACCTTGTCACCTGTATCAGTCAATCATTGTTAATGTGGATTACACCTACGGGTTAGCAAGATTAATACTGTAACATTAAAATAACGTAATTTCTATGTGTCAAATACCTCATAACAATACTTATTATTATTCATTACTAAGATTGTTTCTACATAGACTACATTCTTTCTTTCTCTTTTACTCTTGACAAATTATTATAGTGATGTACACTCCTCTTCTGCACATAAGCACATGCTTCAAACGGAAGACAACAAAAATTGTGAATCATTATTTAGGAAAACTTCTTCTTGAGTCGCTTTGTCATTGCTGAAGATCTTGACCCCCACTCCAATCTCCCTCGTGTACAAGGCTCCTCCACTCCTCGTGATTCTGCACTGCATGGAGAGCTGCGGACACCGACGTTCCGGACACCTACGAAATTTGGTCACTCCGACGCATAGGTGACCTTCCTCTGCATCTCCTACCTTCCATTTTACCAGTGACCATGAGCTTCTCCAAGCTAGAGTTCTCGGTTTGGCGATCAACATGTCTAAAACATCAGAGGATATAATTTCTTCAAAAGGTTGGTATTCAATTTGTGGCATCATTATTAATAAATTAATTAAAAATTACTTTGTAATCATCACTTTACGAATATATACATTTCAACGTGTTTCGAAAGCGATGCTTTCATAATCAGGAATACATATTATACAAATATCTGAGGTAACGCTGTAGGCAGACAGTTGATGACCTATTTTTAATGTCAAGCTCTTCCATCATTGATATATTTGTGTCCATGAAATACTGAGCATTTTCCCCAAACATAACATTTCAAGGGCGTCTATCCACTTCCTTTTGCTGGCTCTGAAAGTCCGTGTTTCTACACCGTAAAGGAATATGGGGAAAATCAGCGCCTGGACGAGTCTCATCGTGATAGTCGTCGTTATGCTCTGAATATGAAATATGTACTTTAAAAATATATTTAATTTAAAAAATTGGTTGATAAAGGCGAAAAAAGTATTTCGCGGTTAAATAAGCAAAAAATCAAACAATACAATCGTTTCTATTTAAAAAATTAAGAGCATTCACTTCATTATGTGTTTGGTTTTTGTAGATTGAATATTTTATTTTATTGAACTTAGCAAATAATGTGTATGATTTAAGTGGTACCTTATTACTCACATTAGGTAACTGCGAGGCATTACGACGAACTTACAAAGTGGTGTGTCGAAACAATTTATTCTAGCTAAGTTTTCAAATTACACACTGCGAAATGATGCTAAATTACGTCGACTTTGATAAATTCCTTGATCGCTCAAATTTATGACGCAATACGTCAGAAAGTTGGAATTTATGTTGTTCCGACACGTTTCAAAGGATTCAAAAACGGTTAAATTATGGCTACACTTAACATAACTTAAGGCATACGTCACTCCTAAGCGTCAGTAGACAGATAAAAAACTATACGCTTCCGTACTATATTATTTGGGAACGGTTACAGTAAATTTGCAACTTGTTTTAGAGTGATAATAATTCATAATAGCTGAGTAAGAATTTGCCATAATCTTGAAAATATACTGACTTTAAAGAGGTAAAAGCAGATTGTATGTGGAAGGGCAAAACTATTTTTTTACTACTTGTCAACATCAAACATCTTGAACTTTTATAAAAGTAATAAAGAAGAATATTTTTTGTAATGATGGGTAAATTCCCGGAAAATTATTTTTGAGAATTTTTCATCTAAATGCTGAAAAACAAATTAGATTTTTAATTTTTTTTTATGAAATTACTTATTAAAGACATATTTCCGTATTTTTAATTTCTATTTTATATTCGCTAAACATATTTTAATCATCATCTTAATGCAGTCGGTTTTCCACAGTAGCCGAATTAAGATCTTCATTATTATTTGATAACTAGCTGAAGTACCCGGCATTGGCCGGAGTTATGAATGGTTTGAAGTAAAGTTTGGAGATTGTCATGTGTTACCCCTATCCCTACCGTGTAATTTTTCTCTTATTTTGAACGTCAAAAGTACAAAATTTTAAGAAATACCAATATTCAGCTTAAAGGGGTGAGAAAGAGGGATGGGGGTTATTTTTCAAAATCTCATCTAGACAGTGACCTTCCTCTTATTTTGAAACTCTCATGTAAACTTTCATGAAGCTCGCAATGAAACTGTAAATTTGTACAAAAAACAAGCATACCCACCCACAGACACTCTTCTTTATATATTGGCACAAATAAAATAAAATTTGAAACATAGAAATTTTAATGTTAAAGTAGCAAAACCGAATTTATGGTTTATAGGTTAGATTTTTTAATATATCTCGGATTTCATGACGTTGGATGCTACTATGAAAGACCATTGATGAAAGTGCTAATAGGAATTTCAATTCAAACCCTTACTTCTGTAGATGGTTTGAACGTTGAACATTGAACGTTTACTCAAATCCCTAACTATTTGTGTTTAGAAAAATGTTATATTTCAGAAACGTTTACATTCATCTATCACTAACATACGAGTACGTATGCAGGAAGACATAAGCATGTAAATTAAAAAGCTATGTTAATTTGAAAAGCATTCAGGTAGGGAAGTTAGATTAGCCGCATTTATCCGTGATAATCATCTCTCAAGTAGGCAATCCAGCGAGCGGAGTAATGTGTCCCGCTCCGGACTATTCCACCTACTCTAGTGGTCCAACCACCGAAGAGAAAAACCGATAGAAGTGTGCTGTGGGTGTGTTCTTGTGGCCAAAAATAAGCTCATTTTCCTTGATTCGGCTGAAATTTACCAAATATTTTCAATATTTATATTTTTAATACTGACAACTCGTACTAGACAATTGCTTAGGCAATTGCTTAACTGTAAGAGGGTTATAACAGTAAAATTAAGATATTTCCTAAATGCATAGTGAATAACTAGATAAAATCATTGTAAATATGCCTTAATTATGGAAATAACGAAATACTTCACTGTAGAAATTCAGTTGTGAAACACGAAATGGCAACCAAGATGGGAAAAAAGAGTTAATTAATAATAAATTCAGAAATAGCCAACCATTCATTACTTAAATGCATTATAAAATCACCTTGTTAAAAACACAATGCAACACATATTTAATGGTTTTTAAAACCCTATAGGTATATAAAGATATAATATTAATAGAAACAAAACATCCTAAAGTGTGTAAAATCGGAAAATATCAATTCTGATTAATAAAATTGGTACAAAATCATAGTTTACCACTCCTGATACACCAAAATTTTTGTATATTTCGTGGTTAAATAAAGACAAAAATTGTACTACTCTGAAGATGGCCGTGATAGGCTGAAACCGGTCAGTCAAAGTATAAAATTGGAAAAAAAAAAAAAATACTTTTAAAAAATAAATATTTTTAAATCATGAAATTCTTTCTTTAACAGATTTTCTTCTTGAGTCTTCGTCTCTGGGGATTGCAACCCCCAATCTAACTGCCTTGATGAACCAGACTCTTTCGCTTCTCACAGTCCTTCGCCGCATGTAAAGTCGTGGACGTGACGTTCCGAACTCCTGTTATATTCGGCTCAACCAAGGTTCAACCAAATAATGTATAAGAGATTATACGCACAGCTTAATCAATATACCGTCAACATGCTATACTAGCACCTCTAGCGACTAGGGTTGTAGTGCTTCCGGGGTGTATTGTGGCAAATAATTGAAACAACAACGGCTCAAAGGGCTTTGAAGCACAGAACACACGGCTACCTCGAGAAGATCTTCTCTTGGGGTAAGAATAACCTCGCCGAATTTAATGTTTCAAAGACCGAATCTTGTCTGATTACGTCTAAAAGAGATCGAAATTATAATCTAATCTTCTTTAATGTAAGCAATCTTTTCAATAAACGCTCCATTAATATGCTCGGTTTTACTTTAAGAGACCACCTCAGGTATGGAGGCTCCATTGAAGCCAGAGTAAAGTTATCCTCTCAGAAGCTGGGCGTATTGTAGGGAGCCTTCATATACTTAATAGTACACAACTGCTGACCCTGTACAAAAGTGCGCCAGTTGATTTAACAGCCTATTTTGGATGCCTATCTATTCCAGAACGGATATATATATGTTTATTAGCAGTCTAAGTATCTCGGTATAGACACAAACTCACAGCTCCGCGAGTCAGAATATGTTTTACGTATATGAAACAAAATAAACTTTAAGTTAAAAGTATTCTAACTTGCGAAACTATGATCCTGCAGCCATGCGAAAATCTCAATCTACCAAAAAAACAATGACTTTGATTTAGCCACTTTCATTGTATGATCACGATATATTAGTTTCATGGAATCTTGAGCAATCTTTTCCAGCGCCACATTTCTAGGACGTATATCTGCTATCTTGAACAGATTATTGTAATATTTACCTAGATGTCATTAATGCTCACTATTGTAATAGTGGTCAGAGTCACAAACAGATGTCAATAGAGCTCAGTTTCATCCTTCCCTGGTTAAAACTTGAGGTACGAGCTTTCGAAGCTCACTTCAATTTCACCTTGAAATAATGGAGTTATAGAAATTACGAATTATAGGACATTGGTCTCGGGTTGTCCTTTCTTCGCTCATATTATAAGAGTATTATCGTCTTACTTAAATAAAGTGGTAATTTTGAAGACTTGTAATTCTATTGAGACGTACTCACGTAAAAACAGTTATCAATTAATTGATAAACTAAAGTTCTTAAAAACTTAAGACAAGATTTTTGTGCATAGCGCAAAGGGTAACAATTATTATTTTTATAAACAATAATTATTAATCTAAAACACTCATCCAAATTGAAAAAAACCTTCCGAGCAAAGATTAACTTGGCGGGTTTGCGATAAGCCGACGTAGCTCAACGGTAGAGCATCTAACCGGACATTAGAAGGGTGCGGGTTCGAGTCCTGCCGGCGACATTTATCTTTGCTCGGAAGGTTTTTTTCAATTTGGATGAGTGTTTTAGATTAATAATTATTGTTTATAAAAATAATAATAGTTATCAATTCATTGACCTCTCTAGAGTTTAGGAGTGGATAGGTATTGTAGCGAGTACCTACTGTAATTAATTAATTTTGGGGTCACCAATAAAGTAAAGCGGTATTATGTGAATTATAAGTATTAACTCAAATGAATCTTCATCAATTTAATCACTAAATGACTACAGCATTTACATTTAAATATACATAAATACGTAAATATGTAAGAATTTAGATAGCGGCGAGTATGTTACACGTAGTAGTCTGGATAATAATGAAACTCCAAGAGCTATCACAGTCACAAACAGATACCACTCATCCTCCCCTGGTTAAAATTTGAGGTACGAGCTCTTGAGGCTCACTTGCATTTCACCTTTGAAAAAATAGGGTTTCAAAAATTACGAATTATAGGACATTGGTCTCAGTAGTTCGTATAATAACGAAACTCCAAGAGCTATCCGCTGGCGGCTCTGAGGCTGGTCGCTAGCATTTCCAAAGTTAGGAGAATAAAAAGAGTTAGTGATTGAATTATTATTTACAGTAGGTACTTGCTAGTATTATGGAAATTGACGAAATCAGTTTTCGTTCAGATCGGCGCAGACCATACCTCTAGGGACAATCTGTTCAGTAGGTCCGACCAGCCCAGTACAGAATACGGTGTTGTCTCCGCTGCAATACACTACGGATTTTACGCCCGCTATTATTACGCTGGCCTAATGACGCAACCGGCCGCTAGTTTAAAACCCGACTAATTTACGACTAATTACATATACATTAGGGAAGAGTCATTTCGCCGCCGGGCTCGCTTGCAGGAATGCTAGTAATAATTTGGCAAATTATGTTGAAAAGTGAGAAAATATTGCAATCTGTCCGGCTTTTCGAATTTTTACTTTTAAATAATAACTAGTGGTTATTAAGCGACTCCTCTCGACTTCAAAACTTTTTTTTTTCAAGGGCTTTAACTAAAAGTTTATTGGGTAGGTACTATCTACTCAATTTAATAAGAGATATTAATATTTATTATTACTTGCTATATTAAACATACGGCTATTATCATCATCAAGATCCCTTCGTAATGTTCTTTTATTTTTCGAAAGTATTTACATATTTGTTTAAAAAAAAATTATTCCTGAAAACGAAAAATCACAATTTCACTTATTTAACTAGAATGGTTGTCTAAACATTAAAAATAGAAAAACACTTTCGATATTTTGTTAATTCAACATCAGAGGAAAATTTTTTTTTTAAATACAACTGGGCCATTCTTTTTTGATGCCGTCTGGAAGGCAATTATATAAATCCCCCTCTTGCAGCTAATGGATTTCTTACCATATCGTGTATTTATGGTGTGTTAATGTACCTTATCATGTTGTCGAATAAAGTGTGTGTGTACTTCTGTGTTTGTATCTATGAATGTATTATTTATTTTTTATATACTCGTATGACTTTCATATAGATTTCTCATTGTTTTATAATTAACAGTTTTATTTCATCGTACATGTTTTAGTGGATGTTCTAGAACAAAAGTTGAATCGCTTTTCGCTAACTTTGTCTTGTATTACCTGTATAATGCATAAGTTTTATTTGATTGTAATGGTCACATGGGCGTAAATATTGACATAATCAGCTAACATGTTTTTTGTTAAACTGTACCAATTTCAGATGAGGTATGCGGACAAATCTTTTTTTCTTTCCACGATTTTCTTTAAAAATTAAAAAAAAATAACTTAGCCATTGACGAACTATGGCATTCTAATAGATGGTCATATTTTCATTAAATTTAAGAAATGAAACGGTGTTAATAGTCCAGTGACCTAATTTGAGAGAGAGGGTTCTAAGGAAGCCTAAAAAAGAATATTAAAAAATACTTTAAAAATTTGTGGGATAATTTACGGATGACTACCCCGGGAAAATTTAAGAAATCATAATTTTTGTAGGAGCAGTATGCAAATGTCTCCCTTTTAATATTCATATTTGATCAAAAAGTATTTTCTTTATTAAATTCATATTATTTATCATTATAACACGCGAAAAACGCTTCATTCAACAAAACATCGACAAACAATTTGAGATAACAACAAAACTAATAAAATGTGAAAATTTCCAACAATCGAAATAATATACAGTACCTGCCTGTTATTCTAATGTATAAATACATAATTCTATGCTATACTGAAAAAATTTTGCAGAAATGGGAATTTGTTAAGTCACTATCGACCAAAATATTACAAATATATATCTAAATTTCAGACCATGCTCGAAATAATAGTAAAAAAATAAAGATACTTACAAAATGTTTTTGGGTAGTTTAGAACATGAGAGGTGGGGGTCCTTCTTGATTAGTACTTCACCCTTAACAATTTAGTGTACACACATGGTATACGAGATGAAGACGTCACGGGAGCCCACGAGGCGCGGATATTAGCGGTCCTGCGAGATATGTATGCGGGCTCCTTGTTTACAGCTTCCGGGAGAGGAACTACCGCTCGCCTCAGGTTAAATTACGGGGTCGCCTGGCTACAGATCATGAAACTTGCGTACAATGGTCGCGGCAAACGCAGCCTTCAGATATACGAGTATCTGACGCTTTCAACCAAGAGGTATTCTGAAACAAAGCAATGAAGAGTCTACATTTATTCTGAGGTCAGACTACTTATGAAAACTTTACGGGACAATTAAAAACAAACTTTATATAAAATGTTACATCATACACAAATAACTAATGTAAATGCGCTATGTAAAGTTGACTATTTATTATTTTTATTAAGTCAAGGCATGTTTCACGAAGACAAAGTTAATATTGTATCTTTTATTTCTGAACAAAGATAATAGTCTTTTTTTTTTGGAAACAACTTGTTGAAACTAGAATTATTTACAAAATCAATAGATAATAATAATATTCGGATGATTTTTATAGCGCCGTTTTTGTGAAAAATCACCTCAAGGGCGCTTTACAAATCTTACTTCCTATTCTTACATTATTCCTATATTAAATCTATGACATTTTTTTTTTTTTGACACTATCATTACACATTATTTATAGACCATATAAAGGATGCAGTTAAATTATCAAAACTAAATACGGCATGGTCTAAGTTTTCATACATGTTTAATTGAAAAAAAAAATAATAGAAGCTATCTGTATTTATTCCTTACGATATATTGCAAGACGCTAATACGAATGATAGGAGTTATGTGAAGTTGGGCGGCGGGTGAGGACAGGGGCCGGGGGTACTGATCCTTTCTTCCAATCTTCTTTGTCTTTGTTGGTGACGCCCCTGGGCTGCGTGACGGGACACTCGGTGTTGGTTTGCCCATACGCCAGGTAGCGCTCGTCGGCCAGCTTCAGGATCTGGAAAGACCACATCAGCGTGTCGTCTATTTCTCGCCCCAGCCGGTGGTATCCTTCTCGGGGTCGGACCACAGCAGGCCGCGGAGCAGCCTTCTCGGGCACGTCAGTGGGCCGCATGATGCACCGGATCTGCTCCGTGAACTGGAGGTCAGAACTCAGGTCGCCGTGACAGCAGAAGATCTTCTCGTCAAATGTTTTTATTTGCTATTGCGCCTTTCTCGGTAGCCACGAAATCTAATTTTGCGGATTGCGGTTGTGGTACAACGTTCAAGGTTATACAGCGATATCTTTGCAGCTATTAAAGGCTCCAAAATAGCACATTCACCATTAAGTTTGAGTTTGAGTTGTCTAGCTCGTATACGATATTGTTTACAATCACCACAGTTCAAAGAATAACATTGTAAATCATTTACTTTGGGACACTTTTAACAAGCAAAAGGTCTTTTAATAAGCACATGTGTCGAACGCTTCGACCGACCGATGCTTTTGGGTTAGTTTAGAACGACGCGACAGATTTGAACTTAAAATATTTGGGTTTTTATTTGATTTTTATTATAAACTTGATTTAAGCCCGAAACGGCCACACTAAAATTATATGATTTTTATAAATGTAACCTTTAAATTATTGCGGTTATTTTACGCTATTTTAACACCGGAAAAATTAAGAACTATTTATTAATATTTCCCAGATAAACTGGAGCGCTTATAAAAAGCTGCCGGCTGCTGCGAGAGCGCCAAAATAAGATGTCCCCTATAAATAAAAATCGGATAGGTATATCCGAGACACTATCTAACGATTACAAATAAATTCTGGCAGAATCTCGTAGTTATAAAAAAGTAGCATAAAAAAAAATTGTAAGAATTAATTGAGGATGATATGGATAGTTCTTAAAATTCGAAGTATGATACCGATATAAATGAAGGGATGGATTGGGGTAGCCGTAGCTCAGTTGACACAGAGCGCAGGTACCGGATAGACCATGAGGTCTTGGGTATAAATCCCAGCTGGTACCCTTATCTTTTTTTCTTTTCTGTGTTTTTTCGGTTTCGTGTTTCGATTTGAGAGATGTTAATATTATCTTCAATGATTAAAAATAAAATGGGAATATTATTCTTATATAATGAATAACGTGCTGTTGTGAAAATTAAGGGATGGGGAGGAGAAAGGTTGGGTTACGGGGGAAGTTATGGGAGACAATTACAATCTGCAGGACTTACCCTGGAGATGGCCTCTTAGGGGCATCAGCTTCTCATCGTACAGGGTCGCGGATCGATCGCAATCTTATAATTGGGTTGAGGGCGTTTCTAATTCTACGTTAAATGAGTACAGGGAAGTGTTTTCATACTCGGGATTCATTGTAAACTCAGACAAACATTGTAGATTAAGAACAATCTAGTAGTTAGTAAAAGGTCTTAATCTAGGTATGATTCTATTGTAATATCTCTCTTTCTGATTCGAATCTCTAACCGGGTATTAAAATGTAACACGGGCTTGAACAACACAATAAGGGGAGATGGAAAATCGGCTTACATGAGGTGATCTGGTCGGAAGGCGAGAGTTTCTGGCAATGACGCCAGGGTTGGACATCACTGCACTGAATTTAATTGGTGTTTAAATTAGTAAGTCACCCTGATGAGTGCTTTGGCAGCAAATTGCACGACCAGTTGCGAGCTTCAGCTCGCCTGCATAGTACTAGGCCGTAATAAACTATTAACACAAAATGGCCGTCTCTTTTTCAGAGACGCAGTTACCTCTTTGAGCTCCAGGCGGAAAGTCTGCCAAACGCAGCAAGGAGTGGTCCCAAGCCGCCGTGGGCGCTCGCGTCGCCTGCTCTTGTTTTGTTAATTTATGATCTGATTGGTTTAATTGGGCGCTGGAATCGCCTGATTGGTTATTTTATGGAGGGAAATGATGTGATTGCTTGCCGGGCTCATTTGCTAAGACGAGTAGCTAGAACTCATCTCAGGGCCATCCTTTCGTTACATAACAGTGCTCTTAGCAAAGTGCCCACGTATCCAAATACCCTCTTTTTCGGAATTTTGCTTATTTCGCAGTGAATGGCAAGATTTTTTTCAAAGCTTCTCACTCTCTAATGGAATTTAATAAAATTACTGGACACCTGGTGTTCAGCCATCCTTTTTGATAAAATCTTTAAAATATGCAATTGGCAAAATGACTTGTTTCCTTATTTTATCTTTTACTCTCCGTAGCAAATGGTAGGAAATGACGTAACGTAGTGAAATTGGTAGCGTTACAAAAAATAATTGTTTTTTTTTTTTTTTTCATATGAAGCGGTAACTTGGTGATGTGACATTATAATTTATAGCATATTTAGCATTAAAAATAAGGAAAGCAAAAAACACTAATAGTAGACTCATAAATAATCAAATAAATTTAAATAAAAGTCCAATCTTTAAATTATTCCCAATAAACAAAGTACATTCCCTTCCCGGTCAGCAGGTACCTGCTGATCTCCCACCCTTGGCCCTTCACTAGCCTGTTTGTATCAATCCATAACACATGTGCATCTTAGTTCATAGTTTAGTTGTATACTGCCCTGAAGAAGCTACGGTAGTAGCGAAACCCGGTCGGCTAAAGTATAAATAAAAGTGATGTAAAACAAAGTTATTGTTTTATTTTATAAAAAAAATAATTGATTCGAAAATAATATGATATTTACAAGATATTGCCCATTACGTCCCAGACAATTTTACAAGAGCACGCGTGCACAGATCTTCCCTTATTCCAAGATACAGAACTAATCTACCATTAGTAATGCCCCTTAAATGAGCTTAAAGCCTGTTATGGACATTTTCCACGTTTATATTATTAAATTCAAAATGCTGATAATTATGTAACGAACATTTTTAACAAACTAATAATGTTATATACTTTTGTTATTGAAATAATAATAAATAAATAAAAAATCTTACTGTTCGAGAGTTCCTGCAGCTACAGACCAAAAAAGTCATTTTTTGAGATTGATACGACACTTATCGATAAACTTTAATTATTTTTTTAAGGTATTAAGAAACATGTGAAAAATGGTATTTACTTGAAGCCACTAACAAGTTTTATAATAATAATTGTCGTTGTTTCCTGTAAAGCGCAGTCGTGTTCAATACATTATTTCGACTAATATGTCTTTACTCTTGTCCTGACGAAGTTTTCCTATAGGTTTTATTTTTTAAAAAATCTTCTTCTACATTAACGACATACGGGAGGCCCTGAGAAAAAATATTTCCCTCATGGCCTATTTTATCTTTGAAGATACTGTGTGGGATCTATTTTAGGAGAGGAAGGAGTGAACACAGGTGTTGAAGATACCCATTTTGTAGAAGGGAGGAAACACAGATGCCGGCAAGACGTTCCACAACCCGGCTGTTGAACTCGTGAACGAGTCTTAGAAGCGACCCTTTCTCATGTGACTATGCATCAGTGACAAAGGGATCAATGATGTTAGTTCCTCCGAGCAACTTCCATCGAAAACCGGTAGAACATGGACAGCATTCCCACATGACGCCTGTGCTCTAAAGACTTCAATCCGTTTTTTTTAAAGATAGGGTAATCTATCAAACGGACTCCCCGTTTCTGCACAGAGTGCCTATTTCTGCAGATTTATTATTTTATCCCTACATGTATGTTACCAAATTACAAAATTTATTTTATCAAATTACACAATTATTTTATCGTAACAAAAATGTCAATGTAAAATAATTGTGTTCTTCACTATCACAAAAAAAATCTATTTCGAACTATCAGTAGTAAAATAACAACAAGCCCCAGTTTCGCCCAATGCGCTTTAGTGGTAACTTCAAATGCGGATTATTATCAAGTATTCCTGATGCGGGAAGTAAAATCACGCCGTATATCATGACCTGGATTATTTTATCGAGCAACTACTCCTAGCGTGTTTCCCAAAGGCAATCGTAACAAGCCGCCGGAAACGGAAATTGTGTAAAGCGCGAGGATCACGCCTGCCAACTAAAAAAAGCTTATTTTTTTAATCCTCGCATTGAAAAAGGATCTAGCAATAAACATGTTAAATATTTATATTTCTTCGATGAGCTTTCAGACTGAAAATCAGGATGATATAAAATATTACAAATATAATTACGCATTTTTATTAATGCACTAGCTGATGTGTATCCGGACTTGCTCGGGATTTTTCACTTGTCATTAGGGTGCCATAATTGATTTGAAAGCGAAAGTAACTATCTCCATATAAAGAAACATTGGCAACAATTTGAATATTTTATTTCTTTCCAAACATTTATTTTTTCAAAACACATCTAAATCATTAAGTTCTTACGTAGGTACCTACTCGTGTTTTCCATTTAGAAAATATTCTACCCAAAAAACCTTCTTCTTTTGAATAGGCAGTCTGTGGCTAACCAAAGTGTTGTATCTACGGGCTAACCTAAATAAAACACGGCGGGTTCAATGTTTGTAGCAACAGTTTTACATATTGGATTTCATTCAAACTACTTTCTAAACCTTCCTGGCACTAATAAAAACAAACTGCTATTTTCAACGAAACCGGTCCAGTGATTTTCGAGAACATCTAGGACAAACAAACAAAGTTACAAACTTACATTGATTTTTATATATATAGATTAAACAATTGGGGGAACGAAGATCAGTACGTTTGGCACATTTGTATCACAATTGATAGCTAATTAACAGCTGGGTGGAATTTATATTTTCTCAAATTCATAATAACATCCATTTCGTACACTTCTTTTCCATGAAATAATATGTACCTACCTTAGCAAATTTGTAGTGTGGAACTCGGCAATTAAATGTAGAATAAAGTTGAAGAATTTTTTTCATTTCTATGGTACTACCAAGTTACTCAATTTGTCTTTGAAACTTGTTATACACATTAAATTTTGGTCATATTTGAGTTTGAAAAAAATAATCCAAAAAACTATAACTGGAATATCAGTTAATTGGATTTTGATTTAACATCTAATAAATGGGTAGTTTGACAAATAAATAAAGAAATACAAAAATAATTCTTTCCTTTAATTATTTTATACATTCAGAAATACAAAAAAACATTCACTATAAAATTGTTCTCAAATATGATGTAGAATCATCTCATTTTGGAAAGTACGATTATTGACTTTGTCAAAAAAAAACATATATTTGAACCAGTGTGCTTGTTTAAACTTACTTTCATTTTCCTATTATTCATCTTGATGTTCTAATTTAAAACATTTTAATTAATCGCAACGACCCCAATTTTTAAATATACCAAACTGTAGTTTGATTTTTTCTTAGTTAATTAAATTCACAGAAACGTTTTTGTTACTAGTTTGAAGAAATCCCATGAGGTTTGTTCCTTTATAATTACTGCCTGTATCATATTTAACAACAGGTTAGTTATTTTTCAATGGAAAGCTTCAATTATTTTCTCTTCGATCGAAATAACTTCCAGTTACATGCTCCAATAATAAATACCACAATTACATTTACATACAGTGGCAACCACTGAAATTCAATAAATCAAACCACAACTCTTTCTTATTAAAAAGGTCACAGTTGGAGGCAGCATGTGGCCAAAGGATGTATGTATTATGTGGGAGTTTTCCATAACAACTGTCGCAATTCGCAGAATCATTTCAATGAATCCCAAAAATAAAGTTAACAAAGAAATCTCTCGTTCGCGAAAAAACGGCATTGACACGGAATTATTATTTATTCGTTCGCTACACGAGATGGGATTCTGGACGCGTTATTCGGCAAGAAAAGCATTTACCTCGGTAGTAGCGATGGGTTATTTGTTAAGACCAGGAATCACGGTAGAAGCACAATATTTCCGTACGACTCATTTGAACGGCGGCTCATTTAGGAGCCGGAACATATTGAGAACCAGTCGTGGATCCCACGACTCCCAGTTCATACCCCAATTCATACGACTCTCAGTTCATACAACTCCCAGCCCCTATAACTACCATAATACCATATTCGTATAGGTAGGTGTACGTACGTACATAACGTCCATATTCCAGACTGTCTGGTGCAGTTCCCATAATGTACAGTGCTTACACAAGTGTTAATTACATTAACTATTCTTATCTCTACACATGAATGTACTCTAGAGGACAAAGTGCTTTAAGGTGGGCATAATTTATAATTGTAGACACGTACACGATGATTTTATATAAGAAAAATAAAAAAGTACCTAAATTAAAGATGCGTCATCGTAAAAATGAGTAATAATACTATCGAAGGTCTGAGATATGTTTGTCTTTTTAGATAATTAAACAATTTTTCTTAAGGGGCTCTAAGGTTTGTCAAAAAGAGTCACAGTTCACTTGAGTCGTGGTACGGTTCACCAGGCGTCGTACGCTTACGGCTCATCAAAATGAGTCCGCACATATGAACGGCTCGTTCATAAACGACTCTTCGCTACTCAGTAGTAAAATACTCGTGGTTCAAGTACAAGTCATCATTTATAACTTATTGCTTTAATTCTACATCTCTTTTATATCAGTAGTTTTAGTAAATCTATGTCTGACTCGATGAATATTAATGTTTATTCATTGGAAAAGAAAATATCAAAAAATCTCAAATGAAATATGAAACAGAAAAAGACATAGAAAATAAAAAGGTATCAGTATTGTGGTGTCTTACCGGGACAATAATCTAGCCACTGATCTAATCAGACCTTATTATTTTACGCCATTCTAATAGGTGACCTACTTCAAATTTAAGATTTAAATGAGAATTTGTTTTGTTTTAAGCCACTTTATTTAATTTATATTTATGCATTATCGACCGGTTTTGGTGGAACTCAACCTCCTTCAGGTACGTACACATAAACTTTATATCAGTTTGTTTATCGTTTACATGTTTATAACTACTTACTTTATATGTGCGCGTTCCAGAAGAAAGTTGTGTTTAACCGAAACCGAAACCGTTTTTTTTTTTCAATTAAATTATAATGTCAAGCCACAAAGTGATTGATTTCTTTGATAAATTAAAATTTAACAGTTACCAATATTATTGTCAATTAATTCCCATATTATTAGCTGTTATCTATATATAAGGTCTCATTAGCTGAGTGGCTAGAGCGTTGTCCCGGTAAGAAAGAGGTCATGGGTTCAATTCCCAGATGCAAATAATCTTTTTCTGTTTCATATTTCATTTGAAAATTACTAATATTATCTCCTTCAATGATTAAATATTACAATAAGTTGTATGAGCTTCAATGAGTTATTTCGATAAATTGAACACATACTCGTATTATTGTTTTTAATTATTGAAGATAATATTAACATCTCTTAGAAAGAAACATGAAACCGTAAAGAAAGAGAAAATATAAAAATTACGACAGCAGCTGGGACTTGAACCCAGGACCTCATGGTATCCGGGAACTAGAGTATGATATTAACAGCTCATAATAAATCAAAATATGATACCGATAAGGACGACGGGACGGATTAGGATAAACCATAAGGTCCTGGATTCAAGTCCCATCTGCTGCAGTTATCTTTTTCTTTTCTGTGTCTTTTCTTTTTCATGCTTCATTTGGAGAGTTTTATCTTCAATGATTAAAAATATATTACAATCGGGTTTATAAGCGTCAATAAGTTTTACAAAAAAAATTTCGTATTATTGTTTTCTCCAAATGTAAGAAATATATTTATATTGGTTTTAATTACAGGAGTATCTTGCGAAAATCTGAAACAAAACAATGATGGTTTAAAATAACATTATTTATTTAAGTATATATAGTACGTGAATAGTATCAGGTGTCAGGCGTTAATTTAATACGTGTTTGTGTAAGTGTACAAAATCTCATTATAAATGTATTCTTTTTCAATATATCATTTTCTTTCAAATGTTAAGATAAACAACAAGGAATCCCGTGGAAAAGGATTTGGAAATCCAACTCTGTCATAGCATTTTCTTACAAGGATTCTTCTTTCACTTGAAAGCGGGAGCTCACAGCTTTCAGCTTTATGTAAATCTTTGAAACAAATCCACGAAAAACAACCAAAATTGTCACGGGCTTATTCGTTTTTTTTTGCATAATATACCTACCTTGAATATTTTATCTTTATATGAATCGAGATCTTGGAAAATCCATACCTATAGACATGGATTTTCACGTAGGAGGAACCAATGTAAAAAGTCAACATTCCAACTACTAAGTCTGCGCAGTTTGGTTACGGCACGAGTTTTTGATTTGGGATATTGCGTACCTATTTGATTTGATTTTCTTCGAAAAGCAAAAAACAATTACGTTTATTTTTTTGTGTATGCCGATACTTATAATAAGAAGATTCCAAGTAAAACAAATTTTGACACGTGTCATCTTTGGTAAATCGAAATTAATTTCTGCACTCGGGTATATTAAATAATTATTTTGCAAATATTGAACAGGCATAGTTTAAAAAATATTTTATATTCGTATCAGTGTACTACAGAGTTCGTCATTAGTTAGTATGTGACAAATCTTAACCCTAAAATGGAAGCGAAGAGTTAAATTTATTGAAAATAAAACAATACTTTGTTTATAACCACGAGAATTTTATTTAATTTTATTACGACCGACCGGTTTCGATTAACATAAGCATCTTCAGGGTACAAAAATTAAACTGATCAAAAATACATAATGTGTGTTTATATATATAAAATAGAATAAGACAGAACATAACGTAGAACAAAGAAAACATGAGATAGCATGAAATAGAAATCTGACATAATAACCGAGCGAAAGAGACAGAAGTGTACATAATGGAATACCAAGGAATACCTGAACAGGTGATTATGGGAAGGGGAAATTTTACGAGATTATAGGGAATATACCTAATATTGGGCTATTGGACACATTTAGTTGATTATTAAGAATTTTATAGATTCCAAATCTAATTTATAGATTCCAGATTGTAATGATTGTTCAGCATTCTATTTTGGCAAAACAACACGCAATGTAAATATTAGAATTAAAGAACATCTTAGATGCCTAAATAATAACGGTTTTTCAGAATTCGCCAATCACCTTATTGATAAAGATCATACCTTCATTCAAAGCACCGGTGCTAATATTCTTCATAAAAATGGTCATGGAAACAGATTCAATAATTTAGAATCACTAGAAATAAAAAAAGCTGTTAAAACAAAAAATAAAATTCTTATAAACAAAGTTATCGTTTTATTTTCATTAAATATGTCTAACCACAAATTGACTGCTTCCTATCAAAATAAAGTTAAATTTATTCTATCTGACCTCAAACTAATATTTTTTCACTGGAGTGCCGACCGATCGAGCTAGATTTCTTCAAAGTATGATTTCCTTTACTTATTTCCTCAGCAATGCGTTTGTCTTCATAGTAGTAGTTGAGCCTTTTTCCCGTAGGTAAGTTTAATATTTTTTCAGTATGGAATTTTTACGTCTCATTGCATGGTGGGAACTATTGATAAAAATTTTGCTGATCGCTTCTCGGACACAATAAACAAGGAAATTATCCATATTTTTGATCAATTTATGCAATATTAGTTTGAGTGATTGCAATATTCATTGCCCTTAAAGACAAAGTTTAATCAAAGACAGGAGAAAAACGTCTTATTTAAAATGATACAAAAATATTCTCCTCGCTTCCATTAATGGGCTAAGGAAGAACGCTTCCGTTATCAATAGTTACAAATCGTGTATTTAATTACTCACAGTAATCATAATAAAGTGTTTTTAAAATGAGTTTCCAAAATATGTTGAGATCTTATTTCTCTCAATATAGATAGAGAATTTACCATTTTTTTCGGAGGAGATACCTTTATTCAAATGCACTTTGGGAGATGAGCTATAAATTCTCCTGTAAACGGGGTAATCATTTGCATAAGGGTCGATTTATCTACTTCGTTGGCAATAACGCAGGGGAAGACTTTCATGTTTCATGGCCCGTTCCCGAGAATTGAACCGCTGACACAATACTACCAAACTCCTATAAATAACGTCAACTTTCTTCCGGGGAAAAATATTTTTTCAGTACGTATTTATATGTAATATTTTTTTCCATGTTTAAACTCTTGTATAAACAGAAGAAAATATGAATAAAACGATAATAGTTTTTTTTCTGATAAATGGACATAGTTCACGGTAGTAATTCATAAATACGCATGCTTATAGGTATATGTATGTCATTGATGTGTAGAAAGTGTTGAGTCAGCGGCAGGCGGCTGACTGCTGCCTCAGCGTCTAGAGGAGTACAAAACGGTCGAAGGATTTTAGTTTTTTTTTGTTTGTCAATTACTGCTAACTCATTTCTGATTTAATAGTTAATATATATACTCGGCTTATTGGGACTATTCACGATAAAATAGATGAGAAGGTAACGTTCAAGGACAATCTTATTTACCCAGTACCACGTAAAACAAAACACAGAATTTATCTAAACTTCACAATTATAACTAGACACAACACTTTACACGAAGCATTATACATATGAACACGTCTCACACTCTATTCAGAAAGCAGTCCACCAGTTATGGTACATAAGGGGAAGTATTGAATTACCTCTGTAAGGAGACCAAACCGCACGAGCTCGAATACCTTCTCGCCCCCACCTAAGACGACATCCTTTTCTATAAACGAAGGTCATCGTAGAACTCTGATTCGTTACGCAACTTACAGTTCACCGAATAGTTACCCTTACTCCCACTACCTGCCAAGTATGTTCCGTATACCGCCTATAAAGTTGGATAGGCAAACTTGAACCAACAGAGATCCCGAGCCGGTCTCAGGGTCAAGACATGATCCTGGTAGCGGGATGTGTCGTCCCTTCCACGGAAGTCTTAGGACTCGTGATCAAGTTCTAGACTCAATACATGATACCTTGTTACGGATAACGAGAGTATCTAGATGATTTTTTCTCTTACGAACCCACTCCGTAATAAAAGCGCCGTGTCACCCTTTTCCGCGATATTTAATTATAACAAACTAGCTGAAGTACCCGGCGTTGCCCGGGGTTATGAATGGTTTGGAGGAAATTTTTGAGATTGATATATATTACCCCTACCCCTACTCCGACCCCTACCCCTACCCTACCCCTACCCCTACCCTACCCCTGCCTACCCCTACCCCTACCCCTACCCCTACCCTACCCCTACCCCTTCCCCACTAGTCTTCCTCTTATTATAAACGTCAAGTTCGCAAAATTCCATCATTAGTGAACAAAACACACAAACACCGCACGGAACACTCTTATATATATATATATATAAAGATAGAAGAAAAAAACTGTTTTAAGTAAAAAAAAAAAATATAAACATATCTTAAGCCATTTCAGGCTACATTTCGTTTCTGACGACTGGTCTCTCACCTAGGAAACGTTAAGAGGTTCTTCCACTCCGGAGAACATGTGTTTTGAAAACCAATACGGTAGGTTTTTGTACTTTAATAAGTCGCTATTAATTACTTTTCCTTATTCTTCTCTTAGTTTTTCCATAGTTATGTCAGTAACAAAACATTCCCTTCGTATATTAGAACAGCAGTGGCAGTCACGACCTTTTTTTCCAAATTCTCATAAAAACTGTTCACTCAATACAAATCTATAACACGCGTTTTTGCTTAACATAATATTATACAAACCAAACGCATACAACATTTCAATCTCCTTGTTCCGTTGTCAGAAACTATGCTGAACATTCTATAATGCATATTGAACGCCGTTAATAAATTATGAATTCCGGTAATCAAGTGTTCGCGGTTCACAAGCCAGGCTAAAGTGAATAGCTATGCACCCATGCGCCTATGCACCTATGCGATACATTAAGCTGCAGTCGGGAACTTCTCTCTTGTACGTAATAAGTCACTAACTAACTTCGGTTATAATTAAATGGTGTGCAGGTTTCGCAAAAGCTGAAGGCGTTCGGGGACTTGTAAGTGAAATATTGTAGAGCGGGAAATTTTATTATTTATGTGTAGTTGTTCTGCTAATTTCCTCTGGAAAGGAAAAATTAAGTTTAGGAAATTTTGTTCGGAGGAAACGTGGTTAAGGTTATTCTGAAAACGTTAACTTCGTACTTGGGTAATTAAAATTTAAAATGTGTTTTCGTACTTACGTTGCCGAGATTTGGGTAATTTTAAACGGATTATCTTTCTTTTTAAGAGTCCCAATTGCTCATGGCTATTCAGTTTTAGTCTCTAAAAGAAGACACACACCAGAACAGAACAGCTCAAGGGAACAATTACTAGGTCGCAGCTTTTGCAAGTTGTGAGGTGTTCCATTCTCTCTCCCTAACCCTACGAGAGGTTCATGCTCCATTTTTCCGCAATTACATGGTATATTTTGACCCCCAACCATTTAGGGTATTTTATCAATTTATATAATTTTATCAATAATACATTATCTTCTATTATATAAAGAAGAATGTCCGCGGCGGGCGGTGATTGTTTGTTTGTTTTGTATGCAAATCTACAATTTGATTCTGAGCTTGATGAAATTTTGGGCACTTGACTTTTGAAACAAACAACAAAAAGGTCACTGTTTACATGAGATATCGCATAACTTCCCCTTTCTTCCTTTACAACCCATTAAAGCAGAACTTTGTTACTTTTTGATGAAATTTCCAGCACTTGATGTTCAAAATAAGAGGAAAACTACTGAGTAGGCGTAGGGGTAAGAGTCCGGGTAGTCGCAGGGGTGGGGATAGTGGTAGGGGTGGGGGTAGAGATAGGATGGGAGTAGAGGTGGAGATGTGGTTATTAAAAAATAAATGGTCAATATTTCTGACGGACGCTTTACATCTTGTTAAACTTTTTAGCCCTTTTAAATAGAAATATTTTTAGACTTTTCTGAAAGATTTCTAATTTGATTAACCTTAAATCAAATAAAAGGTCATTCAAAGGATGTGGGGCCAGCACATTGAAAGCTTTGTCCCATAAATTTAACAGCATTAATTAATTTAATGTTTTAATTTAACAAAAGGGTTCAACCAGTCTGTTCGACGCATCAGACTTGGCTGAAGTGAGCGTCAGTTGCCTATGAGTAATATTATCACTTACGCAGAGATCAGTCAAGTAAGATGGCGCCAGTCAGTTCAGTGCCTTGTATACCATTAGGAAAAGTTTAAACTGAAGTCTCTCTGTGACTCGAAGCCAGTGTAGGCAATCAGGTAGAAGAGGAGAGATGTGACAGTATTTGGTGGCACCGCATATTAGACAAACCGCTGTGTTGAACACTCCTTACAGACTGTTCATATTTACATGAAGTAGACCAGCATACCATCTATTGCAGTAGTCCAATCCGGAGGCTACTAGAGCATTCACCAGAGTGTTAGTGGAATCTGTTGGGAGACACCTAATAGATTTCAATTTGCCTAGAAAAAATAAACTCGACTTTACCGTATTTCCAAATTGAGTATTCATTAAAATAATATTTCGGTTCAACTAAACACCAAGAAAACGAACTAATTTTAAGGGAATAAGATCCACTTCACAAACTGTTATTGGACTATTGTCTATTAAATGCTGTTTTCTGGGTGATGCTTGAATTCAGCTAAATCCTATTATTTTATACATCCAGGGGGTAGGGGTAGTGGAAGAGGTAACACATCAAAACCTCAAAACTTTACTCCAAATCATTCATAACCCCGAGCAACTCCGGGTACTTCAGCTAGTTAGACATAATGAAGAGTGTCCCGGGCGATGTTTGTTTGTTTTGTACACAAATCTACATTTTTATTCCGATATTGATGAATTTTTTGCACATTTAACCTTCAAAACAAGAGGAAGGTCATTGTTTCCACGATATTTTGAATAACCACCCCCGTCTTCGTTTTCCAACCCTTAAAGCTGTATTTATTAATGAAATTTTGCACACTTGACATTCAAAATAAGAGGAAAATCACTGGGTAGGGGTGGGGTTGGGGGCAAAATCACAACTTTAAAACTTTACTCCAAGCCATTCATAACCCTGGGTGACCCCGGGTACTTCAGCTAGTATATAAAAAAGGAGCTTATCGCCAGGTGGCATATCCTTTCAGCCAACTATATAGTTTGTAACGGCACCTACTCGACAAACTTTAACCAGTGATTCCTGAGCATATTTGGAATAAAAATGTGGATCACATTTTACACTCCCGTTCCTTTTTGAACCTAACTGTTCAACACCGTACGTATTGGACAGTTGGGTTAGGGTAGGGGGTTGAACAGTTAGTTACTCGGCGGAATGACAGGTGACGACATCTGAAAAAAAAATAGTTTGATTTTGAATTACTTATTAAAATTACACCGGAGAGAAATATGCTCAAGAATCACTGGTTAACGTTTGCAGGTTACGTGCTGTTATACTCGTACTCTGTATAACTTTTGTGCTGAGAAAAATATGGTTACTTTATCGATGACCATGTTATCTGAATATGTTAATCGTGAATTGCTAAGTCCTCTATCACCACACAAGAAACATTTCCCGCTTCCTGTGACTGTAGTAGAAGATTTTCAAATATTTTCGGTTCATTTGTAACCCAGGAATATTCTTCTTTCTTTTTTAAAAAATTATTTAATTTTTTGAAGATAATTGTGACAATTTCTATTGAAATTTATAATTTCATTGTTAGTGGCTTAATTCCGTTGATATCAAAAAATCACAAAATAATACGAAAATTGATTACTTAAAACTGAAAACAAAACACACTGTTTTAAAATTTATTTATATTTTAATCAAATATTCGTGCACTGATTTCAAATGAAAATCTGAAATATGGCAGTTCGTGTAGCACTTTTCACGTGAAAATCATATTAATGATCTGTAATTATAAATCACTGCCGATGACTTTTATGCAACGCACAGTGCTGTGATCCCATGCAAGGCTGGGGACAGAATAAGGAATTAAATTATTATTTTAAATAGCGCACAAATAAATAACAAGCCTCCAGTTTCGATAGTTGAGTATTCCATGACGCTCATTAGCAAAGAAATATTTCTCAGAAACAATCACATGTAACGATGTACAAGATCATTAGACTAACCAACATTATTTTGGAACACTAATTTTTGCTAAACAGGATACGAGTATAAAAAAATTGTGACTTTGAAACCACGTATTTTTTTAATAAAATGTTTATGACGTTTATTAAGCTTTTGATTTATTGATAATTCGTCTATATTGGACCCTTGTACAAGGTTGCAATTTTTTTTTGCCAAATGCATTTTGTTAACAGCGGCCAACGAATTGACAGCAAACATTATCGTGTCAAAATAATTTATGTTTCTTGGTAACAAGCCTGCATGCTCGAAACAAACACAAATTATATATTTACTACTGATGCTCCCACTATGGGCTTTTAAAAACATTTTATAGAAGTTGCACTAGTCCATTATAGGATACATCATATCTAAAGAATTTGTTAATATTTAATTTTGATTATTTCGGAGAAATAGTTATTTGCCAATGAGCGCCATGCATTAATCATCCAATTTGTAAAATTGTTAGTTATTTGTGGGACGATTTTTTCTTTTTTTTTCTTTTTTTCCCTACGCTTGGATAGGATTGCAACACTGTGCGACTGTCTAAAAATTAATTGAAAATAATATCCATAATACATTATGACTAAGTTTGCACTTTTAATTTGATTTAAATAACAATTTTACCGTTTCACTGCTCTGACACCATTCGCACTGTCGGGGATTTTTTTATGCATAACCAAATAACATAAACACTTTACGATGACAGCAGCAATTCGATACGAACACAACATGAATAATGATGAAATACGAAACGATTGTCATTTTACACATTTTTTCAATGGATCATCCATCATCGAGTGGGTACAGACCGACATACTTAACCATGTAGTCCGGGGTGTCGTCACTGTAGATATTGACCTTTTTTTGTATTTCTTGGGCACAAACTATGTAACAATTTCTATATGTTTTGTTCAAAAAGTCTTAATCAGTATGTACTTTTGTTACTTCATTTTATTACTGCGCTACCGGTTTCGACACATCCGTGGCATTCACTAGAGCTATTAAAAGTAAACAAGTACAGAAATAATTAAACATTTTTCGGTGAGGGTAGTGGGAGTGATGATTTGGAGAGGGGTGGGCGGTGGGAGGGTCGAAACCGATAGCGTAATAATAAAGTTAAGTAACAAAAGTACATATTGATTAAAACTCTTCAAACAAGATATTGACCATACCTATTTTTTTAATGTTTACAGGAGGTTTTTTTTTATTCATCGTTCTCTATTTGTATTTGGAAAATAGCTATGGATTGTTAAAAGAATATATAATATGATCATAAAAAGTCGGAGTAACAAGAAGTAACAGAAGTGAATCATAAAAAGTCGGAGTAACAAGAGGACGGCATGATCAAGTGTGTCAAATACTCGAGTCGACTCATGTCAAGACTCGAAGTAATAAATGAGTATGTATGAAACTTTGCTACAAGAATATGTTCCAAGACAGAGATGTGTGGCGCTCCATCTTTTCTACCTAATCTTACGGGGATCCGACGTGATGGTCAAATGGTAAGTAATATTTTTTGTTTAATTTAATGTGAATTAACTTTAACAATATTGTCATTTTTGTGAAAGTATTTTAGGTTTTATTATTGTGAGAGCTGTTTCGGCGTTCACGGCCATTTTCAAACTGTCTTTAGGCCACATTGCAACGACTTACTTAAATGATTGTATTTACTCCCACCCAATTTTAATTTGTACGGGGTTTAAAATGATTTATTACCGGTAAAACTGATTAGATAGAAAATAAATAAAAATTCTCCATTATGTGAGGTAGTTACAATTATAATATGTTATAATGCGGGAAAAACACATTATAAATGTAAGTACCTCACAGACGAAAGAATTTTTAATTATTTTCTAACTAAATCAATTTTACTGATAAAAAATCAAAAAATTACTAATATTATAAATAAAGTTCTGAAACTAGAGACAAATACAAAATTATTGCAAAAAAATTATTTTTATGTATTTTCACATACGCAGCATCCAAAATTACTAGATGAAGTTCTCTCTATCAAAAGTACCTATTTTTTACATGAACATTATTATTCAATCCAATTTTAAAATCATTGTTTTATAATTCAGTTAAACCCCGGATAAAAATACCATTAGCTGCCAATTGCTGATAAAAAATGAAAAATCGATGAATTAAAACGACGGGTTTTTTCCCACTGCACCATTCAGTGGCATTTTTTTAACCTCCTATCGTTATTTATTATCTGAATTTTTGGCGCGGCTGTTGCGAGGCGCTCGGAGCCAATTTTTCAGCAAATTTCGGTTGTATTTAAAGTTGTGCGCCGGTATTGTGTAATATACCATCGACATTAAAGCTTCGGGGATGCAGATTAGTGATGATAATTGTAGACCGAAATAGCTTTATAACTCCAGTCAACTGATCAATGTATTTTTTTTAAATAATAGTCTCCGTCTTACAGACAAGCTTTTTCCGCTTTGTGTTAACGGGACTCATTAGAAGTGATAAAAGCTCCATAGAATTACGTCAAAATGAATAGTCCGCGTTTGTTTCGCGTGATTTTGACAGCGGTAAGCATTTTATAAAACTTCTTCAAAAGATTGGTATTCACTTTGTGGCGTCATTATTAATAAATTAATTAAAAATTACTTTGTATTCGCCACTTTATTAATATATACATGTCAAAATGCTTCGAAAACGATGCATTATATATATTCCTGATGATTAAAACATAGCTTTCGATAAATGGTGATATGTGTATATTAATAAAGTGGTAAATACAAAGTAATTTTTAATACATTTATTGTAATTTTTAGTGAAAAATCAACGAATGATAACTAATTTAATAATTTTTATGTGCGTAGACATATGAGATATGCCTCTGAATTTTTAAATATATTTTTTTTAATTTTATAAAACATTTATAAAAGAGTCAAACTAAATATTCTGTTTTTATGTACAAGCTTAACCATTTTACTTATTTGCTGTTTTATTTAAATTGGGGGCACGCCTAGTCACCGCCCGTTCTCCTTACTTCGGATTCTTCCCCTTGAGTGTTAGTGCATGTTTATGTATTATTTGCTCCTTTTCTGTATATGATTTTGACAGTGGCGTGCATTTCTCTATGATCAAAGGTAAGGTGTGTTTAGTTTTTTTTAAGTTCTGATATGAATTATTATGTATTGATTATTTGAAAGGGAAGCATTTTATTATTACTTCCGCTAATCATTATGGCCACTTGAATAAATTAGTGTGAAAGTTCCTTATCACAATCATGGAAAAAATACGTTTTTATCAGATTTTGTTGGCTTTTTTTAATTTCTTCTTGTGGTTTGTTTTACTTAGGGTAGGTACATCTTTTCAGCCTTTATGGACTGTACGCTACTGGATTTTTATTCAGATGGGAATGTTATGTGAGGAGAGTTTTGAAGAACAGGTTATTAAATTATTTAAAAAAAAAAACGTTTTTTTTTAATGTGGAGGTTCGCTGCCGGAATTGAGTCGAACACAGATTCACACATTTTTATATACAGCTGTTTCAAATTTGTTATTCGTCTTCAGAAAATAAATATCTAGCTACGAATGAACAAAAGCTTCAATGATTTTTTTAACGGGAATAAAAAGATTGCCCTGTAAACATTTCGAATAACTGTAAAAACAATATATTAAAATTGATAAAAATGTGGGAATACTCGTTGTCTCTTTATTGCTAATAACAATTATTAGCCGTTAGGAAATGGGTGTTTTTCAGTTACGCTTCGCAAGAACATCGCTGTCGAAAATGTATACATATGCACCAATACACACAATTCTAAGTTTGTGTTGCTCACCTCAACTCACGTTAAACGAATAAGCATGTAATGACACTTATATCTTCAGTTAGTCGAGTTTGCACATTCGTCAGGTTCCCGCCCAGGGGTTTTATGTTCAATTTCTGGGTGAGTCCTCCATCACTGCATAAGCAACATCAATGATGGTTGTAGGAGTTTTTTTTTAATATTATCGGGTTCTTCGTAACCAAGAAAAGTTTGCCTTTTTTTTAAATTAAAAAAATAAATAAATAAAAATTAATTTCGCATCAAAATAGTGTTCTCTGGGTTTCCGTATTAGAGATGAAATTAGATTTGATAAGTTAAAATTATCTGTTTATGCATCATTCTGCCCAAAATGGATGTGCATACTTTTATATCTGTGAAGCGCTTTCCTTCCTTTAGTCAATACTTCAGACAGATGCCCTGATGTTGAACTCTGCAAAACTGTCTAAACGTTGGCTGGAGAAGGAAGTAACGTAACATGGCTTAATATCCCAAAAGCCAATCACCATAATCCTTTCGACATTTTTCAATTTCAACACATCCCGTACTTCCTCCGTCATTGTAATATACCCATCATCAAAAAACAATTCTGGACATATGCCGCTTTAAGTAATTTATGACGCGTGCCGGATCCCTTACCCTCCCCGCGCGGACCAAAAAGGAATATTTGAATTATGAAAATGCGCGAAGGAAAAAGTCATGTAATGGATGTCATTTTGTCTCTTTGCGAAAGAAATTTCTACTTTGTCAACGAAATATAAATTTATTTAAACGAACGTTTTTTATAAGGTGACAGTTTTTTTAATCATTTTTTCATGTTTATTCAAAGGGACGAGCAACTGAAATTAACGAAGCAGAACTTTGTTTTCCTTAATTTTTATAAATTATTGCCTATTAAAACATTGATCGTACTTTCAAAAACAAATATAAAGAGCACGTAAAATGTAATAAAAAAAATTGTTTCACGTTTCACCGGGGCTCTCAGCTTTCATGGCATAATTATGAAAGATATTTAGGTTTCTTCATAATTTTGTTCAAATTGTGTAGGTGAATTAATAGTTCAATAAAAACTTTGCAAGCCTACACTTTTTAGTGATACCTCACAAAAGATCCCAGCCAGAACCATTGGAATTGCAATACTCTAATTTTGGGAGGGTCGTAATTAAAACAGATTAAACATAATACATTTTTACACTAATTGTGGAAAATATATTTAAGATGATAATCCACATTTATTTTTGTTATTTTATTTTACTTGTGACTATCAGTGTGTGAATTTTTTACCACATTAATAACCTTGTTTTTTATTGGTGTCAGGACGAAATTACACAGGTGTGAATTTCACGAACGAATATTAGACTTCCATATTTATACACGGAAGAAATTACACATGGACGTAATTACACTTGGAGGGAATTACACCTTCTTAATTAACACCTACCGGAATTACGGACGCCAACAATTCATGTTAGTATTTTAGTATGTGCTGAATAAATTTCATATTCAATAAAAGATTGGTTGATGAAACACTTATCTAACTAACTATTTTAATGTATGAAAATAACACTTTTGATAGATTAATAGATACTATTTAATAGTTTCCAATGTCACGCGCGTTATTGACTGATAGTTTTTTTTTTTTTTTTTAATATTTGCAAATTTTAGACAAATCATATTTCGGTGGTATACAAATATTGCGTAATTATTTTTTCTTTCAACGTAAGTACATAAACGTAGGTAAAACCATGGTTTTTAATTGCTTTCGTTATTTTAACAATAAAAACTGAAAAGAGATTTTTTTGCGTGTGTAATTCCAGCAGGTGTAATTTAAGTTGGTGTAATTATCTAGATGCATAATTAAGTATGTTCGTAAGTAATTTCATTTGGTGTGTAATTTTGTTAGTGTATTGGTACGTGAAATTCACGCCTGCGTAATTTTGTCTTGTAATCGTTTTATACTAAAGTAACGAAATCGTAATGTCAATAATGTAATAATTAAAATCTAGAATAAGTCAACCAATTATATTAAATATTGTGATATTAATTTATTATGACTATATTTCCCAAGCAATTAGTATAAATCAGCTTAACTCGGCACAAAATAGCGCTTTATTTGTATTATGTTTAATGTGAAAACTAAGAGAAGTTAATTCAATATCAAGTAATCGTGATTCAGGGTGATTAGTTTTGTAAGTTGAAGTCCGTAAATAAACTTGCCATAACTCTCCTACTGATGACCATTACGGAAATAATTAGAAAATTTAAATTTATTTAGAACACATTGTTATAATATATTCAATCTTTATTCCCTAATATTTAACGACAACCTCCGTGGCAGAACCGTAAGGCTTAAGAAGCAGAATACTTAAGGCTCAGAGGTTACGCATTATTAATCAGGTCAGGACAAATACACAAAAGATGAAAAATTTAGTTGTATATAAATCAATTTAAATAATGTTAATATTAACTTCTGCAAGTATTTTTATCATTATTGTGATAGCTGTTTTGGCGTTCAAGGCCATTTTCAAACGGCGGTTATAACACATTGTGACTACGTATTTATTTAATTTTATTTACTCCCAGCCAATTCTGTATAATATATATATAGATTTATTTTGTAAATATCTCTATTATTAGTGCCGTGAAGGTTTAGAGATTAGTTTGAATGAAATCCAATATGTAAAATCGTTGCTATAACGTTTTAAAATGAATATGAAAAACATTGAACCCGCCATGTTGTATTGTATCTGGTTAGCCACAGATTACATATTCAAAAGAAGAAGGTTTGTTTTGGGTAGAATATTTTCAAAATGGAAAATACAAGTAGGTACCTACTTAAGAACTTTATTATTTTCTTTGTTTAGAGATAGTAATAGTCATCACAGGGCATTACTTTCGATGTCAAATCAATTATGGCATCCAGACAACAAGCAATAATTCACAATTTCATAACCTTATTCCAAAAAAACCCTAGCAAGGCCGGGTACACATCAACTCATAGATATATTTTTTTTTAAATCCCGTGATTTTTCTGGTAAAATATAAAATGCAATTATTAATTCATCGGCTTGCTAATAAACGGTCTCTATTAACTTGTTAACTTTAACTAATAACTTGGGCTTGTCCCGTTAACTGTATTATGAATGGAAAATGGTAAATTGCTTTTATTTATAGTAATATTATTGGTATATATTACGTATAATTCCACCCTGTTATCGGAAATTTATAACTCAGGCTGAAATACCTTTCATCATGCGAGATAAGCGGATGTACATCCGACAGGAGCTAGTCAAATTGTAATTACATACTCGTTAAAGATCACAAGATATTACTAGGGAGCACTGAACAGTGATTTCCAAGAAGTGTGACCTTTACCGATTTGCAATAAAACTGAAGTCGCCAAATTAAATTAGATTTTTTGATCTCGAAGCACCCAGACAGACCAAGAAAATTAACGATCTATTTAAGAAATAATTGCAATATTAGATTTTTTTGTTCATTTTCAGTAAAAACAAAGACAAATTTGGTTTTCTTCGGGAACACGGACACGCTCATAACACACTTCTGACGATTTATCGTGTTAGGGAGAATAAAAATAATACTCCAAAAACAATCGATATATACATATATATATTTGTTATACGAGTATAAATATGATCATGTAAATAAAAATACAAAACCAAAACGTTTAAAAAAAATGTTTTTCGGGTCGATATTTTAAATTATGTACGTCAAATTTGTGTTCCAACATAAATTAGTCGTTTTTAATTTAATTTAAATTCCACCCTAATGATTTTTTTTTAAAAATTTATACTTCATTATACTCGTATTTTCAAAGTAAAATAAGTGAAACTTTTTTTTTAATCACCGATTGCCCCAAATAATTGTTAAAGGTGCCTCTAAAATCGCGAAAAATCAATTCCTTTAATGGCCTATATTCCATAATGTAAAACAAAAATAAATAAATTACTTCTAATCCGTACTAGATAGTTACTATACTTTTTGATGAAAAAAAATCATTAGGTTTAGGTGAGTATTTTGGCCTCAAATCCAAAATTAAGTTTTGTTTTAAAAAGGCGGCGCAGCCGTTCCTCTTAAGATTTTTTTTTTGTACAGAAACAAAAGTTTTCCCATAGTTCATGTAATGTTCATGCTCTATAACACCTCCTTATTCCAATTTAATACTAATTAGTGAGTTGTCCAAGGTTACAATAAATCATAGGTTCTTGAATGGCTTTGTATTCTATGTATGAATCAACATTTTCAAAAATGTGCGCACAAAACACAATCACGAAAAACTTTTATCGAAAATTGTAAACCTCATTGTAGTACTTAAATATTGAAGAAGATCTTTTATTAATTTTCAATGAAATATAAAACACATAAAGACGCAGAAAAATAAAAAGGTAACGGTCGTAACCAGGATTTCAAATCAGATCCTCTGGTCTTTCCGGGACCAACACTCTCAATATAGTATGATGTTAAAAATGAAGAAATATAAATAGGTCTCAATAACTCAATTAGTAGAGTATTGGTCCCGATAAAACTAGACTAGAGGAGCTGGATTCAAATCCCAGTTGCAACCGTCACTTTTTTTTATTTTTCTCTCTCTCAGATCGTTTCATATTTCATTGAGAATTATTAATATTGTTTTCTTCAATAATTATAAAAAAAAGAATATGTTATACGAATACAAGCTTACAAGTAGATAAATTTGAAATTTTAGAAATTACAGAAATTGTTAATAGTCAATTAAATATTATTATAAATCAAATATAAAAAAAGAATAATCATATTTATTTTTCACATTAATAACTATATTTATTATTAATTAAAGTTTTAATAATAATAACCGTTAGTATTTTATTTTTTATGCCTTGATATTTTCGTGGTTTTATTTATATTAATAAAAAAATATTGTCTTTTTTTAATTTCTAACATAAAATTATTATTATATATATATATTTTTATTTTTTTTTTTATTTTTAGATTTATAATCAAGTACTTACCTACTTTTATCACTTATTGCTAATTTTTCTTCATGTTTCATTTTTTTTTTCTTTTTGCTTGTTATTTGCCTATACTTTTCTTACATTATTTTGAGTATGTTATTCTGATTCTGATGAGGGGAGTTTTTCTTCTGAATCATGTAAAAATTTATATATTTAAGCAGTGGTTTAAACAAAATGTATCGGACTCCAAAGTCATCGTCTCCTAGAATGTTCCGACGCGGCCATTTTCGTATTTGTTTTATATAGATTGTTCATATTATTGTTATTTGTTAATACATGTAACGGGCGGTCTGTAGCGAGCTTGTTCTCCCAAACCGCTCAGACTTAAAATTACTGAAATAAAACGTTAGAGCGGTACGGCTAGTGGGAGATAGACTTGTCAGGCATGCACACGGCGCCGTAGGTCTGCACGTTGCGGACTCCCTTAAGTGGCCTGCAAAGGCCACTTCGGGCAGTTAGCATTTACCGCTCGACTTCTGACTTACTCGCCTTGTTTTACTCTGACCACTGCTTACCTTAGACTTTCGTCGGACTACTGCCTCGGACTGGACCCCAATAAGCGACCTCACAAATTTGCAAAATTTGCGAATATGTGAGGTCGCAGAATTTGCAAAAGTCGTCAACAAAAGTCGTTGTCGTCAGTACCGTTCCTCCACGCGGAGGGAACAGTAGCAGTGCTACCACCCCTCCCAGCCCCACTCCGTAGATTGGGATCAGCTGGCCTCATACATTTCATTTGTGTGCCAGATTATGTCTGGTACACAAAGTATTTCATATTAATTTATTAATTTTAAAAAGATTTCGATAAAACCGTACTGAAAACTCGTGTTTGTTTTATAATACGAGCATAGGGAGTATATCGATACCAAGAATTTACTCATTAAATTTTAACAGACTGCCCTTTTGACCAGCGTAGCTCGCCCGCCAAACGTGTAGTATTAAATTAGTTCCCGAGGTCGATATTTGTTTTACACGGTGAAACGGCAATTCGGTTCCTGGAATGAAAATGTATAACCCTAATTAATCAAAATATACACACCGTGTCGTATCGCTTCTGAAATCTTTGATTTCGCAAATAATACATGTTAGATAATTAATTGGTATGAAAAAAGGATAAATTATAATGGTTAATATCATCAGCGTAACGTACTAATATATAGGTCGCTGGTTAGATACTCGGGGTATCAGAATTTATTTAATTATTTACGCCCAAATTGCGATATACACGTTAAACATTCATCGGTACAGTACGAACATGTTATTTAGTAATGTGGAAATAAAATAAAATTTATAAACAATGGCACAGAAAATGTATAAATAATCAGAAGCAAAATAAGTTAATATTTAATGGAGATTTTTAAATTGGTATTCATTTGTGGCGTCATTATTAATAAATAAATTAAATAATATACTTTGTATTCACCACTTTACTAAAACACATATATCTATCTACATGTTTTGAAAGCGATGCTTTCTTCATCAGGAGTGCATAGAAAAAAAAACGAAGCATGTAGGATATATGCGTATTAATCAAGTGGTGAATACAAAGTATTTCATTTAATTCATTTGAATTTGATGATCAAGATTAATTTAGAATAAAATAATTTTCTAATTATTACAATAAACAATGAATAAATTTGGAGCAGATGTAGATAATTTTTTCAAATAAATGTTTATATTTTGCTATTGATTTTGCTAAATTCTGTATACGGCGAATAAATCTTTGGCCACCATGGTCGAGGGGTAAGGCTCTCGACTACGAATCCTAAGGTCGCTCGTTCAAATCCCGGCGTGCGGAAGTAAATTTTATTTATAAATAACATATGGTATATTTTCGCATGTTCCAGAGTGGAAAATACTCACTATCGCTCTGGTAAAAGACCACCATTCAGAATTGAAACGTTGCTTGAAATGGCTTTTAGCCGTATTTGATAACCAGATCTGAATAGCCAGGTATTTCCCCACCTTCCTCTCCTCCTTCTCCTTCTCCTTCCCCTCCCCAATACCTTCAGCCTCATAACATTCCTCAATCGGGGATGCCATAGTCTCACTGGCTCCAGACGGTTGAGAGCAGTTGGGACTCTTATGCGGTATTCATATGAAAAATATGGCGAACGAGACTATACAATTGCGATACAGTATTGGAGTTGTCACAATAATAAATTTATTTAATTTAAACGGCATGTATGTTATTTCACATTTTTATTATATTTTTAAAAGAGTAAATACGAGCTGAACGTTCCAGAGTGGTAGATTCTATCAGTATCCCTATCCCAGTACCCAGTATCAGTATCCCAGTACTCCCCGGTGAAAGACTACCATTCAGATTCGAAATGTTGGCTTAAAATGATGTTAGTCGTGTTTAGTGACCAGATCTGAATAGTCCCCAACGTACGTCCTTTCCATCTCCTTTCTCTCCCCATCTTCCCTAAAGTCTCGCAACATATCGCAATCGGAGATGACATACTTCCGCTGGCTCGGAGCAGTCGGGACTCTTGTTCGGAATTCAATGAAAAATGTTTTTTATTTTATTAATTTAATAAATAATATCATTGAAAATGCATGCGTGTACAAAATGTGTAGAGCAGCAATTATTTCCCTAGCAACTGAAGTGACACTAGTGCCATCTCTTAACAAGGGGTCATAATTCACAACTAGAGCACCATCAACATACTAATGACATTGATTTTACACGACTGATTTTAAGGGTCTGTGACAATTTATTAATTTCCCTTGAACTGAGGATATAAAATCGAATCAAAAAAATTATGTGTGTAATTTCCGCAAAGGCGACAACACAATTTGTACTGGCGGTAGCATGTCTTAAAACTGGAAATATTCAGCTTTATATAGGTTATTTTAAACGATTGATATTCACTTTGTGACGTCATTATTAATAAATTAATTAAAAATATACTTTGTATTCACCACTTTACTAATATACACAGATATCAATTTTTATTAATATAGTCGTGAATACAAAGTAAATTTTTTAATTTCTTTATACAGGTATCCATAATGGCGAAAGAAAGACAAGGTTACGAATAATCTGATAATATTTTTGAAACTCTTACTTACTAACTATTTAACTTTTTTTTTAATAACATCTAAAAATACTTGCAGAACTTAATAATAACTTATTAAATTTGATTAACGTTATTTTTTTAAAAAATTAAATGGAGTTCTATGAATTAAACCGAATTAAACACAAAAACAATTAATGAAATTTTGATTAACTAGTTAACTAACTAATCGTAGCGCCGTTTCTCTACAGGGGCAGGCAGAGAGGGTGGACCGCCATCGTCTCATGCATATTCTTCTATTATTCTGACTCTTCCCGACTTCCATTCGCATTCGCGTCATATATTCTCCTTACACTCTTTTCTTCGTTAATCCGCTATACATGCCCAAACCGTCTACGCGTCCTTTTCTTAATATTACTCATTACGGTCACATCAGCCTTGCATCATTCAAAACTCTTACTACCATCGTTATAAACGGAAAACGTTGCTTGTGCAATGATGGAGGACTTAGCGAGCAGAGGAATTAAACCTACGACACCTCGGTGGGAACCCGACGCACTTGCACTATCAACTGCACAGGTTTTCTCATCACTTTAAACTTTAAATCATCAAAACAGGAACAACAATGTTTGAAAAAACCCATCGAAAATATTTCGAAGTCCAAAAAAAAATACATGTCGTCTTTAGTTTTTGTTCTGGGTGCCTGTAAAATACTTCATTGTTAAACTGGTGGAAAATTATTTCTTTATTTTTATTTTTTTATTCTGTTCTTGTTTGAAGTATTCAAAAAATTTAACGCGGTTTTTTAATGTTGATGCATAATATCCACAACCAAATAAGCGATCTTTAACTATGTACGTCGAAGATTTTATTACGCAGTGCTCTGGAATGAACTCATTCCAAATCGATTAGCGTGAATAATAAACATAATATTATGTTGTAAATAACGTATGAACATCCCTAAAGATGAATAAACATGTTATTCGTACTTTTACGAACACACTTCTTTATGTTTTTGGCAAACAGTCAATTTGGTTACTAGGTTTATGTTGTTCTTCACCGCGAACTCTCCCACTTCGCCTTCGATAAAGTCGTATCAACGGCATCATATTTATGGGATATATTCATAGAATAGCTCTCAGTATCATATCATTCTGAGTGTGCATACCATGATACGTTGATACGTTCACGTTACGTGGTTCGGAATAAAAATAATAACTTGATGGGTCGTATCAGTAACGTTGCGGCTGTTAAATTTTCAATGGCGAAGATAAAACGACGTAAATGCACGAAGAATGATATTATTTTGTGAATTAATAAAAGTATAAATTTTGAATATCCGCTTTATTCAGGTCAGCACTCAATAACACACATTTTTTGGTCTGCTGACGCAAGAAATACTAAAAATTTATTTTATTTATTTATTTACGGACCAATGTCCAATTACACAATAAAAATAACAGCACATACATAATACAAGAATGAAGCAATGACAAAAAGAGGACAAAAATATACATTTGAGAGAACATTAAAGTCAAAGCCTGAACATAGTTTTAGTAGAGTCCTTGATTTTGGACATAAATGATAATCTTAGAGTTTTAATTTCGTAAAGCCCTACAGAAGTCATTAACACTGATACAAATTATTTACATGTAAATTCTATAGCATACAGAAGAACACAATAAATCTGAGGTGGGCGTTTTCGTAATCCAAAAGTCTGACCATAAAATTTCTAATATGAAAAAAAAAAATTTCAACATCGTTTCATTTCGTTCAAATTGAATGACAACATACAATGCGGGCAGTTTAAGAGAGACAGAGCATCGTACTCTCTGTATTTTCTTTGGTTCTCTCAAGGCTATAAACAAAAGGTACTAAATCGGAGGCGCACACCGCATGAAAGGCACTTCTAAGGTTTCCATTAACAAAAGTTCTTAATCTGTAAGCTTTTAATTTCTATTTGAAATACACACCGGTACTTTACCTAAAACTTTCAAAAAGGCCTTCACTGGTTTTCAATCTGCACGTCTTTTAGACATTTTACTATGAATTTAGTAGAATTCAAAATAATACGGTTTTACCGATTTTTCTAGCTACCTATAAAGAATTTACAGATAAAATCATCACTGTTGTAATGTGGTGTTATATTACGAGCACTTGTAAATGTAAAGTAGATTTATTGACCATTGCGGTTGACACCGGTTTAACAAGCGACTGTCTGAGGTTATGTCCCATAGACAAAACTATAGAAGTGATCCATAGTATATATTGTACCAAAAATTACTAGTATTGTTTGTATTACAAATTGAAAAAGTGACTTTTAGCGCCATTTTGTGCTAACTCTTAACCCTTTGATCGCGTGGGTTAACCCAAATTAACACAAACTTTATGATTTTTTTTCCCGCAACTATAATGTATAACAATCACACTAGTTTTTTCAGCGGAATCCTTATTCTCGCTACGAAACCGCAAATATAATGACAGCTCCAGTTTCCGCCTGGGGTCTATTAGTATTTTTATTTTGTTTTATGTTATCTGTATATCAGAGGAATGAAAAAACAGATATTTGTGTGTTGTATTATTTTTTTATATCTTACTAATAAAATGAATAATAATTAATATCTAACCAAAAAAAATAAGCCACAAAGCAACAACAACAAAAACATATAAAAATTTTCTATTATTTTATCAAGCATAATATATGCTCTTTAAGTGGAAACAATAATTCGGTTTTTAAAGGGTTAACGACTCACATTAGCAAATTTAAAATTAACGTATAATTTGCTAAAAAAAACGATAATGCCGCTCCACTTCCCCGACATATGTAATTATATAATATTTTTAACCGATTTCCATGTCCTTATTTTTAATTTACTTTGGCTAAGTGAATTGTGATAATACTAATAATAATAATAAGATTTCATTTTTATAGCGCAGTTTTATGAAGGTTCACCTCAAGTGCGCTTTATACTAACTAACCTAATTGCAAAATTAGAGATATACTATATAGTATATCTGTTATTACATTATACGAGTATATATATATATGTACAAATTAATACTACAACATAAAATCTTCATGATCAGCAGACTCACTTACATGCACAATTTAAAATACTATATAACAATTTAAGATTAACTAAGGATAGAACAAATGTACTTTTTACTTGAATCGACTCTCCGAGGTTAGTAAAAATATCATGCAACTACCGCAGCCCATGAATAGTCATAGAAATATTATAGTGCAATTAAAAAATATGTTTTTTTTTTAAATAACTGCTTTTATTGATAAAAAAAATTGTATATTGTCACGGCCGAAAATCGAACCCATAACTAGTACTTGGAAGGCAACTATGTTGACCACTGCCTACATTTCAACTATTTTAAGAACTGCGACATAAATTCGTCAACTGTACTGGAAAAGGGAATTGTTTCATTTGAATATTGAGTACAGTTACGGTTAGTGTGAGTACGGACACACCAATACCGAAATTATATTTTCATAATAAGCAAACACTTTGTGGATTGACATGATGAATTAAAAGAAATACACTGTGTATGCAACCACTTTTATTTTGTATATATGTCAACTAATTTCGATTCTGCTGAATCTTCATCGGGACTGATATTATTAGTATATTTTTCAGTCGCGATGAAGATTCAGCAGAATCGAAACTCGTTGACATATATACAAAATAAAAGTGGTTCCATACAAAGCGTATTTCTTTTAATTCGAAATTATATTGTGAAATGAACGCTCATGGATTTTAAAGTCACAGATACTTTAGCTGTGAACCGAGTGAAGTGATCGAGGGGTAAGGTACTCGACTAGGAATCCGTAGGTCGATGGTTCGAAACCTGGCCTGCGCATAGAAATTTTATTTTATTAAATTGTGTTGAAATTTTATAAAATTTACTCGCGGCATGTTCCAGTGCGGTGGATACTCTCAGTATCATCCTTGTGCAAGACCACCATTCAGAAATCAAACGTCTCTTGAAATGGCTTTAGCATGGTATTTATGACCAGATCTGAATAGCCAGGTACTTAAATATTTTCCTCTTTCCGATCTTCTTCCCCTTCCCATACTCTTCAGCCTTATAACATACCTCAATTTGGGATGCCATAGTTTCACTAGATTCTTTTAATAGGGAGCAGTTGATACTCTTGTACGGTATTCACATATAAAATAAATGAATTTAAACAAATAAATAATATTTATTTATCGCTCATCTCAACACAGGACTGTCCTAGTGAGATGAGTGGCTAACTTTTATGTTTTTTTTTTCGTTTTTTAAATTTAAAAATAAATAAATATACGTATGGGAGTTTTTTTTAATAATAACAACTTCGTATGTACCACTAACCAACGATGAGATCTAGCGTTATGAAATATATACGTCTTTTACTGTCTGAGATTTACAAATGTAATGACAATTCTAAGTTGCCTAGACTATGATGAAAATTATTTGACATTAGAGATGTTTAATTTCCATGTTTTCAAAGTTCACATAATTCAAGTTTTTACTCCTTCGGGCGCAGATTTTCTGCATTATAATTAATATTTCTATAAGTTTTCAACCAGAACTCGAAAATATTCTTTCAAAACAATCGTTTTCCTAAAAATAACTAATTTAACTTTATTGTACGAAATATTGGAAAATTTCAGCTTCACAACAGTTTTTTTTTTCTTTGAGATAAATCCGGTTTAAAGGAAAAATGTTTATTTACGTTTTCTTCCTTTTTAACTTCCGTTTTATTTTCCAAATCTTTGCTGTTCTTCTGGCTCAAATTTTTCATTTTCAGTATAAACTCCTCGTTTTTGTGATTCTTGAGTTGGAAACTGCACTTAGAGTAGAGCTTTGGTAAATGGAGTAACGAGTAGAACTGTAGAACTTTCAGTAATTTTACACTACCAGACTTAAATCCAATAAGTCTTTTTGACTCCCAACACCTTCAATAAATTTCTCTTACTGTCTGATGCAACGTGAGTAAATTGTTTCATCTTCAATAATTGGGGGGTATAAAATCGTAACTCGCAAACTCTACCGACATGAACTTGTGGAAAATCGAAAAAACTGTTATTTATCGAAATTTTCGTTTTTTTATTGTTGTTCTTTGTTATTGATTTAAGATCTATTCACATCTTCCGGCATTGTGCAGTGCAGACAAGTACAGCTGGAGGCACGGCTTAGAAGGAAGTATTTACATTACACCGCGCGTGAATGTGTTCATAATGTACTATGTTTATATCTCGTATGCGCCTTATTGTTGCATTTCTAGTATCACATACTTTTAGTCTTCTATTTTGTAGTAACTATCGTGTGCGACAACACAAACATTATCTATATTACATTCTTGATGTACTTTTATATCTATTACTCCTATTTATTCACTACTGTCGCTAGATGGCGGTGCTCCCCAACTGAAACACGAGAAATCTTTCTGTATTGAGTTGGGCACTTTGTTGTTAAATAAATTTATACTTTTTTTGTAATTAGTTATTGTATATGTACTATGAAATATTCTATATGTATTTATATTAAATAAAAAAATATATATATAATATAACGTAAGCATCTAATTTCGCCATGCCTGCCACTTTACGTGTCTAGATGTAAGTAGACCTTTACATGTAAACCGACAAATATTGTTGAATAGAAAATGTTTTTCGTCATATAATACTTTAGCTAGAGACAATGGTCGATTTAATGTTGGAAATTGTGAGTTTTGCAACTCAATCAAGGAAGTTTGTCAGTTGTGAAATTGACACTGACGGCGGCCATGACAGTTATTATTGTAATAACCAACATTGGCTGCAATCAGAATGTTAGTTTTAAAAAACACGGATGCATAGAGATTGTGAGTTGGGAAAAAAAATTATATTTATTTTACAGCGAAATTAGAGATTTACATCAGTAGGTAGGCAATACAAAAAAAAAACTCATTATTTGTATATTGTGAGGATCGCGAGTTTTTTTATTTATTTTATACCCCTCAATTAAACCATTTTTATATAAATAAAAACAAAACATTTTAAATAAATGATTACGATTTATTTTGTTTAAGTCGCTATTCAATAAATCAGTATCAACATAATTCGAAACAAAATTCCCTTACGGGGGTGAAAAGTGCATAAAGTGTGCAAATTATACAGAGTATGTTTGTATCTCGATGATGGATCCATTTGTTAATATTAATTTTTTAAATGGTGTTTTAAACAAAATATATTTTTTTTTAGTCATTCAGTCAAAATGTAACAAGAAACCGAGAAGATAAAAAAAAAGAAAAAGATAACGGTAGCAGCTGGAACCCGAACTGAGAACCTCATGGTCTATCCGGGAACTCTCGCTCTAATTCACTGAGCTACAGCTACCTTTCAGTATAGATTATTTAGAAAGAAAACTATATATATGTTTTTTTTTTAATTTCTACACTTTTAAAAGAATAGTAGTTTAATATCTGAACGAGTTATTTGCAATTATACCCAAAACGTATGGAAATATAGATTTTTTTAATTTCTCTTTCAACGAATTCGTAATATTAATTTTATATTCATACCTAACTAACGATAACCCCGTTTCACGGAAGAGTGGTGAGAAAGTACGAACCGCCGAACAAATCGGACTTGGCACATACTTATTGCTTCATTCACATTCATATATACTCTTATGTTATTCTGACTGTTGGTATACTTGATCGTGCAATGTTTTCCTCGGGCATCCCCGACTTCTTCCATTCGCATCATACATTTTTCTTAGACTCCTTTATTTTCGTTCAGTCGCTCTACTTTTCCAAACCATCTAAGCGTCCATTTCTTAATCTTACTCATTACATTTACATGAGTATTATATTCTTTGCGAATATCAACATTTTTCACACGGACGTACATGGTTTTACTATACATACCCCACAGATATCTAATTTCTACAGCATTCAGACGACTTGCATCCTTCCTCCGCCAGTTCCATGCAACACATTAGGGTTGGTATCAGCACTCCATTGTGGATTGCTAGCGTCGCTTCTTTGGACAATTTATTTTTACCTTTAAATATTTGTACCAATATTAAAAATCTATTATTACGTGACCATGAATTTATTAAGGTTCACTAGTTCCAAATTTCGATTTTTGTTTATATATATTAATTTCACATTAATAAATGAATTTAAAAATAAACTTAGTATTAATATATATTATAAAAATAGTGGTTTGAAAAAAGTTATTGTTATTAATTTATTAATGATGACTCCATAAAGTAATACGCATATTTTGAAGAAAAAAAAATTATTTTTAAACCTACCTATTTAAAAAAAAAAACACATTGTTTCACTATATCAAAATATGGCTTTTTACGAACGTGCTCATGCTTCCGTTAAAGTTATGTACCAGAACTTTATTCTGAAATCGACACTCATTTAATTCTGTATGTTCAGTTTCCATCCGTCAAACCCTCCCACGTACGTCCAGTTTTAAAAACATCCCAACTTTTACTACCTCCATATTTTATTGCAATCTAAACAGCCTAAAAGCCTCCTTTTCTTCGCAAGGGGTTCTTCAGCCAGGCCGTAGGGGTAGCACTGGTAATACTCACATTCGAGTAAGGGCGCGTATATTCGATACATTGAATGGAGGCCTAAAGAGGGTTGGTACGCAAAATCTGAATATTATTATTCAATGTTTACCGCCGAGGGGAGATTTACGGTTAGGACTTACCCTGTAAAACATCCTCTAGGGAGACATTCGGCCGTGGACAGACCTGAATTATTCATTCGTGACAAATAAAGACATTATGGAACGTTTTCGCCGATAGCCGATGTTTAGAAATAAACCAACAGGTCCATTGCCATGGGGCTATTTTGTTATGGGTTTTCTTTGTCTTTGCGGAAATATTATTTTAATTTACTAATGGATATACAATATCATGACGAAAGTAAATAATTTGATATATTTACTAAAATGTGGGTGGTTGACACTATCAGTATCGCACCATACAGAATCGAAACGTTGCGCATTGCTTGAAGTGGCTTTAGCCATGTTTCGGTGAATATATTTGAATAACGACATACTTTCCAACTTTTCTAGTCTACATCTCTTTCCCATACCCGCTCCTTTCAGCTTCATAACATACCTTAATCGGGAATGCCATAGTCCCATTGGCTTCGAACAGTTAGAACTCCTGTGTGGCATTAACGTTTAAATAACGTATATTACTGACATGGTCATCAAATTTTCTATAACCTTGACCCAGTGAGGCACCGCACTCCTAGCGGTAGGGACAATTCCCAACAAGCAAATCATTTTTTAGCAATCAAAAGGGCTAACTAGATCAATTGTGACCGTAGTAATATTTTGGCCCTTTGCATGAATGTTCATCTAGGGCTCGATGCTTGCTTATCTAGGGTATGCTTCACGTAGCCAGGACGTAGCTTATGATATCACCAATTGGAGAATACTGTGAATCGAAAAGAAACATCACAGGATAAAGAAAAGAGAAATCGGAATTTGAAGAAAAACCTTTCTTTTCAACCCTATATACGAACGAAAGTCATAAACTTTTTATTGATTTTTATAAAATAATTAAATCAGTAATGCAACATCTTTAACCTAATTATTTTATCCGAGAAAATCGGACACTACGTTGTGCAAATACTCAAGTTCTGTATGTGATAACCGTACGTAAAAAGTCGTAATTATATAGAAATATATTACGTTCCTGCGTCGAAGCGCAAATTCTGAAAAATAGTGGTGGTATTATTTTTTAACTTCCACCGGAACCTACATGATAGCGACTGATTTATTGGAAAGGATCGAAGCATTCCTTAAGTTCATTAACAGACTTTCATTTAAATATAACCAATTGCTACAAAATAATTACTCCTTGAACAAAGTTTTCCGAACTCATTGTAACAAACGCAAAGTTAGGAATATATATGATTTGAGATCTTCGTAGAAATAAAACGCTATGAAACATGATTCCTGCGGTCCTGACTCTTCAGATGATATGGAAAAGGTAAACCAGCCAGAATATCAGTGATGCATTTATACTCAGTTTCATAACCATTAGTTCGTAACCATTTTTAACTAATATTTGATCTACCGCCCGATTTCGCCATTTTATAAACGTTCGTCGGATTTCCGGTCATCTACCAGCCGTCAGTTGTTGCCCGATGATCGCTTATTTAAAACCGTGCACTATTTGAATTAAAATGACAATATGTAATTTGAACTCGTAAAATGGATTCTTCTTCAAGCAGTGAAAGTGGTGACAAGCGATTGACAATTATTCAAGACAAAAAACGAGCGGATGACGGTTCGTTACGTAACAGAAATTTTATAGTTTGTTTATAAAACTGGCCACTATAATGGATAGCTCATGTTAAAATGTTAATAATTAATTTTTGAAAATCGTAACTACTACAACAGATTTTGCTGCTCTTTGATTTCAAATTGTCCAAATAATCGTTTTTTTTAAGCTTAACCCTTTGACAATCACATTATTGTTTCCACGTTTTTTATGCTGGATAACACCTATTTGAAAATTATTTTTAAAAATAAGGTGTATTCATGTTTGTTTGTTGATCAATGATTTTAAAAAAATTATGCTGTGATTTTTACCATTATCAGTCCTCAAATGATAATTTATTACTATAGAGGATAAAAGAATACAACACAGGAATATTTTTGGTACTTAAAAGTCAACTATCTACAACGTTAATAAAAACAAAGTTAACAAAAAAAACAAAATAAACAACGACAAAAAAGGATCCCATACCGATGTTTACCGAAACGAGACCTGTTATTGCGGTTTTTATGGCAAGAAAAAGATTCCAACCTAGCAGAAAAAAATTGACTCCAAAGAGAATGTTTCCAACTATTAGATAACAAAAAATTGACTTCTTTTAAATCTTTATTTTTAATTTCGTGTTAATTTTAATTAACCCGGGTAGTCAAAGGGTTAAGTGGGCTTTCTTCAATGCGTGATTATTTTAAAAGGCTGAATATAGAACACTATGGTAAAAATAAATTTATTGTCAGGAAAGGGAAAAGAAGAGCTATTTGAAGAGACTCGGAAAGTGAACAAGGTAAAAACAATTTCATACTATAAGTTTAAGGTGCATTATCAATAAATCTATTTAACAGTTATATATCTACTAAGGGAATGAAATAAATAAATAAAGTTGTCTCGAATAACAAAGATTCAAATGCAATGAGTACATACATGTTTTTTTTTATGTTACACCTCAAAAGATCGCCCCTGTCTATACGGTGTTTCGTTTTTGTGCACCGATACACTGGGGATCAATGCTTCTAGGTTTTTTTTAGCAGAATCCATTGAAATACCTGTTGAATAGATTCAGCATACTTATATTGCATACATTCATTAGACATATCAACAGGTCTGTTAACAACGGGTTGTCAATCAGACGGACCGCCCTCCTTTGCACAGAATCATGCAGGTTAATTAGGCATGTTGGAGCTCCAGCACTGAGGTGGCTCCCAAATTCAACTGTTGGACGTACTTGAGATTTTTACAGGGTTAGCAACTTGTCACTTTTGAAGAATCTGCTAGCCCTATACAAGACGCCCAGTTTTTTGGAAGTTAGATTTACTCGGGCTTCTATAGAGCCCCTATACTTGAGCAGGTCCAAAATACTTACGCTAAGCATTTCAATTGAGTTTATATAGAGGAGGGTGTTCCCATCAAATTATACCAGACAGTCATTGATCTCTCTCTTTGCTGAAATCAGACGTGCTTGGGTTTTTGACACGTTGAAGCTGCCGTACCCCAGTCACGAATCTTCTTGAGGTGGTGGTCATCTTTTTGTCTCAAAATTTCCCGAGCTATTCAAACGTCAAAAATGGAAGGGAACTTGTCAAAAAGATAACCATCGTGAACAGTTCTGTTATCGGCATAGCAATGGATTGGTGCACATTCAACGAGATCGTTGATGTGCAACAAAAACAACGTCTGTGACAGAACGGATCATTGGGGCATGCCTCATTGATTTGATGCAAAAAGAAAGAACAGTCGTTAACTATGGTCTGCGTCGTTTTTCCCTTAAGGAAGTCCGCAATTCAATTATGCAGGGTTGGATGGATCCCATACGATGGCAACTTCCCGACAAGCGCCCGGCGACAGACCCTATCGAAGGCTTTGGAAATATCCAACGTGACGATTTGGGTTTCTCTGAAATGCTCCAAGTGGAGCCCCAAGCATGCGTCACATACCCGAGCAAATCGCCACGTGATCAAAGAAAGAAGAATTATTTGTCCTCAAAAAATAAATGCAGACTATTTATTTAAAATCTAAAACAATATTAAATCATAGAACAGTTCATTTGGATCAAATATAAGTATAATAAGAGATGCTTTTCCAGTAATTGAACGTACACTGTTAAGTATTATTAATTATACAATTGAAGAAGAAAAATTTCCACAGTTATGGAAACTATCTACTATTATACCCATTCCAAAAGATAAAAATACTAGAAAATGCGAGGAATTTCGCCCCATCAACACATTACTAAAATATGAGCAGATACTTGAAGTGATAATTAAAGATCGAATTTTGCATTTCTTAGATAAACACACTATTTTGTACCAAGAACAATCCAGCTTCAGATCCAATATCTCTCGTGAAATAGAATTAAACATAGTCGTTGAAGAATGAAAGGAAGGCATAATTAATAAAATTTATCTTTTCCGTTTTTTTTTTTTTTTAATTTTCAAAGAACATTTGAAACTATAGATAAAAAAATACTGATAAGAAAACTTAAAGAAATTTGCTTCTTGGATATAACTATAAAATAAATAGAAGAATGCATGAAAGAACGAAAATAAATAACTAAAGTAAACAATAACATTTCAAAACCAATGCATAATAATTTAGGAGTACGGCAGGGATCTGTCTTCGGACCTGTAATTCATTATTTATATTAATGACATAATAAAAGTTTTTTTCAAATTGTAAAGTACGATTATTTGGCCGATGATACACTAATTGAGATAAATGGAGATGATTACGAGGATTAAATAAGTATTTAAAATAATAATAACTAGAAAATATATCAAGATAGGTTGCAATTAATAAACTTAAATTACATTATATTGTTTATCCTGATGAAGAGAGCTTTGCTTTTGAGACATGTCTTTATTTATATATTAAAAACTGTGGTGTAAACAAAATTATTCGTATTTATTTTATTAAACTTAAATTGAATACAAAAAAGACAAAATAGTGTAGTGAAAGCAAAATAAAAATTGATGGTGAATTTTTTTAAAAGTAAATGACATTAAATACTTGGGAGTTTTATTAGACACAAAACAATCTTTTAATAAACATGTTGAGTATATCCGAAAGAAAATTGGGTAGATCTCTTTTTTGGGAAGAATTTGTCAAAAAATTTCCAGAAAAACCACAATTACAAATTAGAACTCCATTATTGCTCCACTTTTCAACTTCTGCTCAACGATACTTTTCTTATGTAACAATATAGAACAAAACAATTTACAAATTTTACAAAATAGAACAATACGAATAATACTTATTAGATATTCAAAGATATCTAAAATGTTTGATGAACTAAATTGGCTAACAGTGAAATTAGTAAATAAATAATCCTGAACGAGACGTGTAGGTCCGCACAAGGGAGTGTAAATATTTAGGCACCGGAAATAAAATAAGAAACTACTTGTTACCAAAATATTTTTCAAATTATATTATTTACAACATAGACATTCACAGACATAATACAAGGAACATGTAAGGAAATCAGACTACCGAAAAAAGAACACAACCAATAAGCAAAACAGTTTATTTTACAAAGGGATGTTATAATACGCTTAGAAGTATATAAATTATCGTTAGTTATATGTAACAATAGTATAAAAGTAATGATAATTAATTATATGGAAAAGTATCCATTAGTATGATTTGTAATAATTTTGTAAAATTTCACGTAAATATAACTAAATTAAAATTAATATTACAAAAACACAAATATTTCTCATTACCAAATCAATGCGGCCGTTAAATGCGTATACGAGTATTTCCAAAATAGCTTCTTCTAGATTAAAAAACATTTTAAGGTGCAATTTATATAACATCGCGGAAAGGTACACACGATATATTGAAATGAGTTGATTTCGGGTGAATAATCCAGCATTAGTGACTCGTAAAAGACTTCAATATAATGACAGTCTTACTGTAGTAGTGGTTTCCTTTTATTCGACATCTTTATATCGTGCATTATATTAGTAAGAATATTAATATTTCAATAAACGAATACCAAGATTTTGTTCGTCTAATGTAAGAAAACCACTTGGTATTTTTTTAAGTGCAACTGTTTTTCATCTCCTGTCAGGTCTTACGTCATCGTGTAAGTGATTTAAAGTACTTGCACCGCTATTACTAAAATAAGGAAAAAAATAACCAATAAGAGTTTACAATTTAATAATTTTGGTGGCGACGAACTGAGAAAATAAATCTGCATTATTAGATTTATATATCTTCTGGCCAAGTTACCTTAAGATTTTTTTGTATACGTGTTTTGTGTATCTACCTTTCTCCCTAAATGTATAAGAATCCCTAATCGCTTCTCATAAAATATATCTTTGCTGTATTTGGATTCATAATCTGTCGTATAATAATAAAAAATTAAATATATTAAAACAATACATACATAAACTGCACCAACTTGACACATCCTCCTATAAACATCTTAATAACAACTCCGTTCAAAACGGTGACTAAACTTCAAGGCGAGAAATTATTTTAGCACTAAAATGATCAATTTGAAAGGTCTAGTCATTGGAGTGGTTATTTCAAGGAGTCGGAAAGTCATCCAGCGACATCAAAGCGTTTCTTTGAACTGACAAGTCCCGTCAAAACTGAAGTCAGCAAAGGTCCGTTTTCAAAGGTTTCTCAATTCAGAGATTTTTGTGAAAAAATATACTTAGGTACGAACATTAAAATTAAGTCACAGCAATGTAAACATTTTATTAAAATCTTTACATTGTTAGGAAAATATCTTTTATAACATAAAACTTCATATATAACTTCGTCGTCAAGTATTCAATATATAAATTTTTTTTCGCCAATGGCAACACTAAGGGGTGTTGTCATTGCTCAAAGCTCAATTAGGGGCTTTCGGATTTTAAGCACGGAATTAGGTGGTCGGTTTGGAGTTGAATCGTTACTTAAATTGATATTCTGAGAGTATGTATTAAATTATAATAAAAGTGGCATTTATTGCATCTCAGTGTTAATTTATAAACTCAGTGGTTTCCTTCTCCTATCGGCGTGCAGTGATATGATCATGTACACTTCTGGATGGCCACCTGTGGCCGGGATAATGTTTTTTTTTTTTATTTCATTAGAATTTTTTGGTATATTTTATGATAATAGTTTTCAAATCAGTAAATCAACTTCTATTTGCGTCCACAAGAGAATAATAGCTTTTCCTGGAAGCGTAAATTCATTTGTTCAAAATAAACTTTATCGCAAGGCAATTTTAGCAAAAGAGAACTGTTCTTTATTGTACCTATAAGCTTTCCTTGAATCCTGTATATATAAACATCCTGGAAGCTGATGGTTTCTCGAATTGACCATAATCGAACTGCAAACAAGGTAAATATCTCCTGAGATTGAGCTAGCGGAGAGTTGATGTAACTGTTGTTTAGTTTATGACTAATAGTTAAATATATATCTGTAATATAAGTATGGGCTAGCCCACTGGGGAATCCGCTACATAACAACATTTAAAAATGTCTAAATTAGGTACAATTTTTCCATTCAGAATATTGCTATAATTACTGTTAAATTGCAGTCAAAACTTGATACGCCAAAAACCACCGTCCGTCTATCGAATTTCAAACAAAGTAAAGCTCAGATTCGTTCAAACCGGCTACCCTAAAGTCGCGCCAAGCGAAAATCCACCGTCGGCTTATCGACGTTCACAGAACGTATGGCTCAGAGTGGGGTCAAATCAAGTTTCAACACCCCCCAAATTACTCAATCGCGGCTGCCTTCGGACCGGTTTGAAAATATTTTGTCAATTTTGTTAAATTTTCGACATCGCATCATGGAAACCGATATTCCTTATGAGACGCGATAAATGGATAATATTTACATAGTCACTCTACCTAAAAGAAGTTCTGCTAAATTAGATCAAATTTCTTACATTTGAAAACACCCAAAAAACGAAATTGTTTGAACAAATAATATTTTTTTTATTTTTAAATGAACACCCATATTCTTAAAAAATGATGTGAGCGTGATATCATCTAAAAATATGGTCAATACTTTGAGAAACTGCGAACGACCAACACTCAAAAAGCGTATATACAAAATGAAGTATTTTAGTGCATCACAGTCAACATATTATCCAAAGCAGTATCACAACCATAATAGATAATCCTTGACAGAATTAATGAAAATATGGAAAATATTGTTCTTCCTAGAAATAGCATGGTTGGTGGGGTACGAATCTAGTTGGCTAAAATAATCCGATGTTTATGACCGAATCCTTTTAATAAATAAAAATGTTATGAACGTAAAAGTTGAAACAGAGTTCGGAGTATCATATTTGATTTGTGAGTCATATAAAAGCGAAAGGTGAATTACGAAAATCTACATAATGTAACTTTGCAATGGTTCATATTAGGGTTTTGCCGTAATTTTTTACGGTTATCGTCATTTTCCGTACCAAAAAGTTGTTCGTAGGGTTTTTTTTTAACTCCAACTTTTTTTAAGATAAAAAAAACTGAAAAGTTTCGTCTTTCTATATAAGTAGTCTGCAGATAGCTTTTAAAACTTTTTTCATCTGAAGATAAAACACGATAGTCGTTGAAGAGGTACTTGTACAGAAATAACTGTGAATACTAAGTTTACTAATTTGTTCTATTAGAAGCCCGCATCGCTTCAAAACTTTTTTTTTATTATCGGCCAATCATATATACACTGGGATAACATTATAAAAATATTAAACATAAAGGGTGGAACTTTTGTTAACCTACTCCCTTACCCTCGCCCGAGATTTCAACAATCAATTTATCTTTTCTTCTTATGACTTACTAACTAACTAACTAACTAACCATCACGCAGTTTCTCCACAGGGGTAGGCAGAGATGACAGAATGCCAAATAATTCGATCTGGTATACATTTCTTACTTCATTCACATTCATACAATTTCTCATACATTCTCTTCCTTTATTCCGACTTCTGACACTAAAGTATTTGATTCACTTGATCGTGCCATGTCTTCCTCGCGTCATATATTACCCTAACACTTCTTTCTTCGTTCATTCGCTCTACATGCCCAAACCATCTAAGCATCCCTTTCTTAATTTTACTCATTACGCTTACATAAGCTTTGCATTCTTTACGAATCTCAACATTTTTCACATGATCATACATGATTTTACTACACATTCGCCTAAGAGATCTCATTTCCAGATCATTCAGTCTACTTCATCCTTCCTCTGCCAGTTTCGTGCCTCACTGCTATACAACAATTGAATAATATAACAATGACGTGAAAAATATATTTTAAACTTCCGTAGCTTATTATGAAAATGGCGATACGTAATAAAAAAACTGCATTTACCTTCGTTGAGGCAGAAAAGGCACTAATTACAAATTAAAATAAAAAACTATTATGTATAATTATTTGTTTCTTGATTTGTTTTATATATTATTAAGTACATAATATGCACATGCAATATTTTAAAGAATGCTTTGACAGTCCAAATAGGACGATTTCCTCTTTTAGTACAGAGATGACATATCTGTTTATTTCAATATAAGATAGTTGGAAGTCAATTATTAATCGTCCATAATGATTATCGTCGTAAGGGCGAAATGGGGTAGGAACATTTTTTTTTTGAATTCCTGGACATATTATATATATATATATATATATCTCAAGTACCAATCCATCACCGCCAAAACAGTTCCTGATTTACAAATTTATATAAAACGTAATAAAACGGAATGTTTTCTTCTTCTTTATTTACATAAAAGATTTTTTTCAACATTCACAGATGATTTTTAAAAGAAGAGAATCTTTATATAATTTCTTTTTAAATTATGATGAACCATGAGCGACTTAGTACTTTAATGCAAATTATATAATGGCTCGAATGGATGCACCTGAATTAACAAAACTAATGGCATTCCCAGTACCAAATCGTAACACGAGTCATTGTAGGTTAACTTGTCGACATCAAACTATTTCATTCATTCCCAAAGTCCATAACTTACAGGTTGGAAACGAATTAAGTTCTGTTGACATTTCCATTTCTTCTGTATTAATAGTATTTTTTTTTTAAATTATATTTATTTTAATCTTCCTTTTACCAACTACTTATATACTGACTAATACTCTGTAACTCACTTATTACTGATTTTTCCTCTTAACTTAACTTTTTTCTTTAAATGTTGTGTTTTGCTATTTGCGGTACTAATATTTTTTTTTCTGTCTTCTGTTTTGGTTTTATTTGTTCATTCTATTAAACTGATTTATTTCATTCCTTTCTTACTTTTTTTATATTATCTCTTATACTTAAATGTCAATATGGATATCTTTACATTGCACAACTCATGCATGTAGCTTGAAATAAAACCAGTAGTACTATGTAATTTTTTTAATAAAAACAAAATAATAATAACAAAGTGAAAGCTTTACGGATTTCCGTATTGGCGATAGTCTTAAATATTTATCACTAACATGACATAACTTGCCACTTACCAAATACTTTGTCAGATATCATCAAGGCGTATTGGCGTTGATAATATGTGAGTTACTTCATACATTTCTTAGTAGGGGGTGACTGCTTTCTGATAAAACAAAACTCAAATAAATATCACATGATCTTTTTGAATCTCAAAATCAATCACTTCGTGATGTGACGATAGATAAAAAAAACTAAAGTGACTGCAACTTACACCACTTCTGATTAACTTATACTTAAATGACATTGACGTATTATTTAATCTAATTTTTAAGTTTAAAGGACCAAATAAAACGTGTATTCCTACCCATCTGATCAATACATTATTATTATGTTGTTATACAAAGGCTTTAAAGATTATTATAGAATAGTAGCGTAGAGCAAATCGTCGCCAAAACAGGCGTATCTCATATTTAGCAACTCTTCAGGAGAGCTGAAAAACCTTTTTTGCCGGATTCTTATACATTTCATAACATGTTTTAACTAATGGGGTAAAAATGGGTTATCAAATGCCCATTAGCGAAACAATCTTAAAAAATGTACAAGAATACGGCAAATAATAAAGATAATAAGAGATTTTTAGCTCTCTTGGAAAGTTGCTAAATATGAGATACGCCTGTTATGTCTATGTTCATAAGAAAAATATATTGTCTTCGGTGCCTAAAATACATATTTTAAAGAAAAAAATTATTCCCAAAACCGAAAGTCGTTTTAGTAACAGATGTCACAGTACAGAGAACCTCGTTCCGTTACGTAAGCACATTTGTATTGGCAATCTTAGTAAAGTTCACCAATAGATCTAATATATAAAATATCCCCCGGACTAGCTCTTCTCAGGGTAGAGGGATGTATACGAGAAAGTAATGCACCCGTCTTTTAGTCGGTTTGTCAGTTCGTTGATGGGCGATTCTCGAAATTACCGCTTAGTTATCATTAATAAAAACAAATACATATAAATAGATAGATAGATAGATAAATAGATACATATAAACAGGAATAGGGAATTCAAAATAAAAACAACTCTCTTTTGCTATATAAATACCTGGTAGGCAGGCGTATATTTTATAGCGGAATTTAAAGGCTCTAGGAAAAGCTTTAACCTTTCTGTGGGCGACTGCAGGTTATTAAAAGATAGAATGAATTTGAATGATTTTAAAATGGTTTCAGTTTTATCTAGAAGCAAAAGGGAAAATAAATAACTAAGTAAATTGGAACGGAACCCGTCGTTGAATGCAGGGGATGGCGACAGGTAGGCAGCGGACAGGTCGGCTCTCCAGGCAAGAATGAATCTCTGTCTTCTCCACCGCTCCCTTGTGGTCGCTTTCCCCCTCCCTCCCTTTACCAAATGGAGCGGAGAAATACTTATCATAGACAACTAATGTTTATTTATGGTTAATTCCGGATCGCGGTTTGTCAACCGTAGTTGTTAGGGACTCGCTTCATAACACAGAATAAATAACGTACTCGAAGTACCTTTGTGTAAAACTAGGCTTGCACAGAGAGATGTCTTTTTTTATTGCTCCTAAAATTTATAATTTATTATCTACGAAAGTGTACTAGTATAAACATATCGTTTTTAAACAGATATAAAAATGTTATGAAAAACTGGATTAAAACCAAAGATTTTAACCTTTTCCGGCTATAATTGTATATTTTCCCCATTTTCTTATCTTTTTTTTATTTTCTTTTTCTTATTTAACTTACCTTCAACATCTATGTATTAATACGAATATAGTTTTTTTTCTCTCAACAAAAAAATCAACAAAGTAAACAAGCAAAGTATTTGTATTTCATTTAATCTGTTTTTTTACAGTCTTATTGGTATTATACGGTTGTTATTTTGAAGTAAAAACTGGCTTGATTTGTGAACTTGTAAAGTATGGATAGGGAATATAGATGTGTATGTGTGTATGTGAGTGAATGTATATAAAAAAAGTATTAAAATTTTAAAAATTGATTCCTTGAAAGAAAAAACTCATTTTTTTGTACTGCCACTAACTGATACTGTGTATACCCATGCACTGGACTTGCCTATGTGGGATTGTTTGTTATATATACAGTACACATAGGTTTATGTACATGAGTTCAGATGTATATATAATAGAATTATTTTTTTTTTAAATCTATGTATATTTAAAATAAAAATTTTATAACCTTTGTATTTATGTCTATGTGAATGTATGTATCAAAAAATTTATTAATAAATTAAAAATAAATAAATGTCGTGGACGACGATATGAATAAAATATGTAGTGCTCTTGTATTTTTCTGTAAAATAACTGTGGGTTTTATGAAGATCCTAGAATGGCGGCGTTCTAGAGGCAAATAATGATTTTCAATTAACAGTTCATCTGCTCTTTTGTAAGAATCGTATTTTGTTATTAAAATTTTTGAATTTTGAAAATATTTTAATATTTAACGGAGTTCTCCGTATAAATTACTAATTGGTCAAAAAATATCGTTAATTAAGTTCATTTGTTAATAACATTTTCTTTATTCCTGTTTAAATGTGTCAGATCAGTATTCATTCCAAAAATTAAGGCTTAAGAAATTCAATTACTCGTAATTATTTTTTTAGTAAGAAATCTCAAGCAGAATGGTAATTACGTTAACTAAAAAAATCTTATGATAGTGTTTTTAACATTGATTCATCACGTTGTACTAATACCTACTATCTTCGTTGAATATTTCATCAATTTTTTAGGCTCTCACGTAGTAAAATGATGGCAGATTATTTTAAATCGCTTTAAAACAACTTACGTTTCGCTAATACATTATAAAAAAGGCTGCTCCACTCTGCAAAAATATTTCCGGCCAAGTAGAAATACATATATGTATGAAGCCGCGAGGCACTTAACGTTATGTTAAATTATTCAAATTAGAACAAGCTCTTATCTTGACATTTTTACAAGGAGGTTTTACGAACATCGCTACTTACTGTAATCGCACACCTTAGGGACAAATGTTCAAAGCTCCAGTAAATAAATTTATTAAAAAAATTAAATTACCCACTCAAAGTAATGTGGGCATTTTTGTCTGTTTAAATCACCCGTTTTTTTTTTAAGTACAAAAATAAATTGTTTAAGATACTATTTACCCATCAAAATGGAAATATTAAGGCTATTTTGCGTAGGTGAGCTTCGTCTCTTCGTACCTAGACTCTGAACCCAAAAGTCAGAGGTTTTAATACCTAAACAAATAATACTTGGATTGATATCCTTGCAAATATGTGATATTCTAGTTTTGAGCTCTAGGCATAGATGGCTCTAGTGACCACGATGTCGATAAGGCAGATCGATAGTTAAATGTTGGAGATCTCTCAAGGTCACGCTCAGAAAGAATACTGAGGAGATTAGCCTCCTGGCAGTTCAATCCTAGCATGTTCGTTTGATAAAACGTTACCGTGTTTTGTTGTACGATCAGAATTTCATTTATCAACCAGAATAATACACAACAAAAATGATTTGAAGATACATAAATAACACCACATCCGATTAGTTAGATACTTCTTTTATGTCGATCCATTTCCTCCAATCCTCTTCCACCCCAGACTGTACTCGGTTTCACAAAATTCCCTAAATTGGTACTGGCTCCAGGCAGCTGAAGAGTTGTTATTTCAGAGACGACCGGAAACCAGATATCAGAAACCCGTATCGCTGCCGAAAAAGTATGTTCGGCGTCTTCATTAGGTTCTACTCCCCCAATTCATAAGACTTGATAAAAACATTGTTGTTTTCACAAGACGATATGTGTATTTTTTTTAATTATTAAGAAAGTTTTCTTAATTTAAATATTATACAATAGTCCCAAGTGCCATGAACCGACGGTACTATCACATGTTCAATCGGGGTATAGTACGGAGCGTACCTGGCAATTTATAACTTGTCACTAACGAAGCTAAAGACATTTTAAGTAACTTTCCGATTCTGATCTTTCACCAGGGCGATACTAGGAGTATCTACCACTCTGAAACGTGGGTATATTATCTTATGCGAGTCGAAATTTCGTAGATTTTCAAGCCTTAACAAATTCAATTCCAATATTATGATTTTATCCTTTACGCAAACAAAGAACAAAACTTTTTTATAAATCCGTATTGTGTTTACCATGTCACGTTACGCATGGTTTAATGTGTTTATAAATAAAATGAAAATCGTTTCGCGTTTCAAATCCAATCGCACCTCTCGATTCAAATCTTGTGTTCAAATAGGGGAATTCTTCGAACAATGTCGCTTTTCAATAAAATTTAAATATACCGTTATATTAAATTATAGCTGAGCTAGTTTATTCCTTGGAGGAAATTGATAGATACCTACTGACCTACTTGTTTATGGTGAATTTCTAGGTCGACGTAAGTATTTACACCTCACAACGTTATTAATGAGCTTTGAAATATACGTTTTACCCCATAATATTTATTCATTAAGAAAAAGATTTCGAATTCGGCTTGTAAATACTAGTATATGAATTCATTCCATTTTCACGAAGTATTCCATTTGTCTTCGTGCAACATTTTTCTATTGCAATTTTTTTTTTTTAAATTGTGGGAAAGTTTTTTTTTTAATATTACTGTAGTAAATGTTACTAACTAACTAACTAACCATCACGCTATTTCCTTGCAGGAGTATGCAGGGAGGACAGACCGCCAAACAACTCGATATTGGCATACACTTCTTGCTTCATTCACATTTATACATCGTCTCACACATTCTCTTTTATTATTCCGACTTCTGAAATGGCCCGACACAAGTATTTGATTAACTTGATCGTGCCATGTCTTCCTCGGACGTCCCCGGCTTCTTTTTCCATTCACATTCGCGTCATATGAACTTAGCAGGTTAATAGCCCTCTGATATCCACATTTCATACGTGACTCTTTACCTTTGTGTAGAGGCATGATCACAGCCCTTCTCCAATCTAATGGGGTGTAACCCTCCTCTAAACACTCGTTAAAAAGTTTGCATAACCATGTGAGAATTATACGGCCCCTTTAATGTAACCAGGAATTATATATCTCCTTTAAAGAATACAGCAGCAATATTGTCGAAACCAATAATAGCTTTACCATTCTTCATACGTAAATGCATCCAAGCATTTTTTTTATATATTTATTAGAAATGTTCGTAATTCGCGGGGGTTGTAATAATATAATGGTAAAATATAATATTATGATATGACGATATGGAGTCTTTGATCGAAAGTGGCCTGCGTATTTAACTAGGTGCCTACCAAGAATATTCGATTTAAGTACATATTTATATTTATTGTTATTGTGTTTATTTTGTAGAAAACCGTTTAATTTTTTTTTTTTTTTATAATTTAAAATAAATCTAAATAATTAATGTTTCAACACAGTTTTATAATGACCTTGAACGCCGAAATAGCTGTTAGAATAATAGCAAAACAAAAATGTCTGCTGAACTTAATAATAACGTTATTAAATGAGGTTTATTTAAAATAATAAAAAATATTATTATAAATGTTAAAAGTTACAGAAGTAAAAGTTCTAGTTCGGTGAAAGCATGTAATTAAAGAATATTACCATAGGTATCAGCCCTTGTATTCGATGTCACCGGCACAAGGACAATTTGTTTTTACTCGTATATAAATCATTGCTCGTCATATATTCTCTTTCTTCTAACAAAATCAGCCGCTAACCAGTGTGCGTCGGGAGGGATTATTTGGGGTATGATTTATTGGATTGTTCAGTCGGTAGACATTTATTTCTGACGATATTATCTATAAATTAAATATCTTATTAAAAAGTCATCTTCGAAAATAAAATTTCCTTAAATAAGGCTCCAAATAATATTGTAAAATTTTTTTTTATGAAAAATGCCAAATAATCAAAACAACAATCATAATAAAAAATTAATTATAAAATTTAAAAAAAAAACTCTTTTAGTTTTGTTCCTTACTTGCGAGTAATAAAGTGTTTTTAGCACGGATAATTCTAAGCATTACTGCAAATATTTTAGTATTCTCATTTAGAAAGAGGTGATAATCTATTAATCCTGTATCAATGGCTGTTGAAATCTCCTTTGAAGTCGCATTAACAGAATTGGCTTGTCTACAAAACCAGAGTCGGGGTTCATTTCAATCACTCATCCCCCGAGATATCATCAATCACTGCGCGTTCACTGCTCTCTGCCCTCTGTTCACCGAGAAGTCTGCTCACCGAGAGAAGTCTACGAATAATTTAATGGAGTTTGATGGCGTGAAGTTACTCTGTACTGTAAACAATTATAATGCTAGGTATACGCAGTGGTGGTGCGTGTCCTATCTCAGTGGGAGTTCAATCGGATATTAAAAAAGGGAAAAAATTCTCCCCCGGTTGGATGAAAAAATATTTATAATTTCCCGAGAACATCACTGAAACCAAGAAATATTGTGAGAAAATTCTATTCTAGTATTTTCCATAATAATGCGGGATATGTTTTCCCTGGGTCTAAAGGAATTTGATCACATCACAACAATAACGGTTAAATGGTATCACAATCTAGCAACAAGATAAAATTCGCCGTTTCTCTAAAACGTCTGTGGCTAGAGAATACACTGTAAAAGGTAAAAATTAAAAAAATGCGAAAATCACGATTTAGGTGAGAAACGACATTTTTTTTATATACTTGCCAAACACAAGCAAATTCTAAAAATACGGCAACAAAGGAGTAACATCTACAAGTATAATAGCAACTCAAAAGACGATAATCACAGTAAAGAAGTGTTAATGTCAAATACTATTACGTACACATTACGGTTTAACTAATCCCATAGTCGCCGTGCACCTGGGCTGTCTGTAGATTCCCAAGGTTCACACATCTCCCGCTGTAGCGCTGTGGTATATTTTGAATGAACTGTTTCTTAAGTGGTATCCATATGAGCGGGCGGCCCAATACTAAAAAAGCTATGATAAACCAGCATAAACCACTTTTAGTATTACTTGCCTCAGTAGACTACAAATTGTATATATTTTTATTACTGACTTCAAAATAGCATTGGACATTTCCTAATTCCATATTATTTAGAATAGTTTCAATGAACAAATAAAAACCATTTTTTCATTGTAATTCTCAGGAACAAAACAGCATCTTCAATAATTTCCTGGTTTAATTCTATTGCCTAATTAATAAATTGACCGATATAATTTTCAATGCAAACCGTAGTCTTTTATCAAAACGTGAAGCTTATAATCGTTGTAAAATTAACGACATGTTTCCTATCTCGGTAAACGTTTCCCATAACGTCCCGTATTAAGTATTATTTAAAGGTGACGTGGTATAATATTTTGCGGTAAAGGATGGGATTATCGCAAAAGGTTATCCAGTTACTTTGACGGCAGGAGTCTCGGTGGATCCTGGTTTCAGAAGTAATTTCCAGAGCGGATACAAAGGGCCGTTGAATTGGATACATCAAAAGGACAAACGTATCAATGGCAGGGTGTCCATAATCAAATTATTGCGAACCCAAGATAGGAATAATCATTAACGATAAGTTGATTAATTAACATGATTAGTTTTAATTTTTTTTGTATGACGTTTTACTTACTGACAAAACAGACGCGTGTTATTGTTATACATGTTCATGTATTGATTAGAGGTTAGAAGTTATTTAAAAAAAAGGTCAATTAGAAGCTTACAAGAGTCCCAACTACCTAAATCAGGAGGACTATATTATCCCCAATAAGGAACTCCAGTGAAAAATATAATGGTTTTAAAAATATGTACTCATATAGCTTTCAAACGCCAATTCTGAATATATAACTTTTATTATATATAATTAATTATACGTAGAATTTATAAATCGTTGTTTAAAAGTGAATAAAAAAAACATTTCATCAGCATAAAACACCTTGTTATGTTGGAACCATTGCATTTGGAACATTTGACGTCATGTGCGGATTCTGTTTTTAGATTACTATGATCATTTTTATTTTTAACTTTTGTTTTGTATTTAAATATGTATTTTTTTTGTTTTTGTTTTGGAAAAATTTTAACGTAATTTGTGTGAATTTAAGCTCTATAATTGTTGATCGAAATAAAAAAAAAAACTATTATTAGTGAAATAAATTAGAGTATTCATGAGCAAACCAATTATCAATATGGATATTATGATTTTGTTAATTCTCAATACTATTATTATTCTTTGAGTTAGAGATTCCAAAATGGAACATAATTTTATTACTTCAGTTTAGTTATGGGTTACTATGAATAGAATATAAAATTATGTATGGTAAAACGAAATATACTGGTATTTAAGTTTGAACGTCATTATTAATAATAAAAAAAATGTTGTGGGGCAGAAGGTGATTGGAGAGGAAATAGATGTGGACGGGGAAGAGGATGGTTAGGAAGGACTGGGTGCTCAGACCTATTAATTTTAAACGGTTTAAACTATTTTATTTGCTGTGTTCAATTTTAATTTGTGGACCTCCATTTCAATTTAAAGTTGTAAAAAATTTTGAAACAACTTTATCTATTATTTATTCTAAAACACGGTTTATTTATAAAAAAAAACGTTAATTAAGTGGGGTAACTTTTCTGGGTAATAACTATTAAAATAACCCATAATTTACTCCGAAAATTATAAGGGCAAAGGTAATAAAAACGAAAACAATTGAAGAATTTCATTATAAGTACCCCTATCAAAATAATATAAGTGGCTTCTCCTCAGTTCTATGATCCCTTCAGAAAGCCACACAGATGCCACGTGTAAGTATAATTACCTAGAAGAACTTTTATTAATAAATAAACCTTTTTTTTAAACTAAGTGATAATAGTCAAATTAAAAATATCCATACGTTTGAAGAAATAACAAGCACTAGAGTCCTAAGACAATCACATGTAAAATCTTTTAATATCCCAGTTTGTAAAACCTCAAATACAATGATATTAAGCTCTTTAATTTCCTACGTAGTGACATTGGAAATACGCAAACCAAAAGTTCCTTTGAAAGTAAGATCATCGATCACCTCCTATAAACCTGCCTGCTTCTGAACTCCTCTATACCTTTAATTTAGTTTGTTTTTTAAAAAAATTCTAAATTGTAACCTATTAATCTATTTGTCATCTATTGTACGAGTATACAATAACCTAGCTGAACAACCACTCCTGTAAATTGCCATTCCAATGGAGGCATTTCACGCCTAGTGAGATGAACAATTAATACATAAGCCTATAACAAATGTTTATATATATATATATATATATATATATATTTATTTATTATATTATATTTATTACATAAACATATCTATATATATATATATATATATATAAATTTTTTTTAAATGATTAAAAGTTCAATTCTAAATCCTAGTATTTTGCTATGTATTAAAATACTGAGATTCGCAAATAATATAAGCTTCAAGCGTAATGAGGAAGATTAAGAAAGGGACGTTTAGACGGTTTTAGCATATAAATTGAATGAACGAAAATGTAAGAAGAATGTATGATGCGAATGTGAATGGAAAAAAAAGTCGGGACGCCCGAGGAAGACATGGAACGATCAAGTAAATCAAATGCTTGAGTCGGACCATGTAAGTTAGGTATATTTCTCTCTCGTAAAACATTGTTATATATTTCTATTGTGTATATGTTATTTCCCTATTGTTTATATATATATATATATTTATATATACTGTAATGATAATGATTGACTGGGAGGGGGAAGGCGGGAGAAGGAGAGGAGGATGGTTGGGAAAGTGCAGTTACGGGAGACGGAGCATTGGTACAGACTTACCCGGTGAGGGGTTTCTTCCAGGGAGCTCGGCTCTGGACCTTTGACTAGCTCAGTTTCGGCAGGCCTAGGAGCTCCTCTGCAGGATCGTGGGCCGACAGGCAGTCTTATAATTGGGAACCAGACTCGAATACTTTGTTAAATGAAACTCCCGTATGCTTTCAAACTCAGTAGTTTAATTATGAGGAAGGTACAGACATGGTGAATGTAGTTATGGTGAACAGTAGGCTAACCTAACCTCAAAATAATGTTACGGGCAAATTCTCTCTGATAATTCTCTACAACGGGCATGTAAACTGTGACTTGAATAAAATACAACACTAACAGAGGGGAAAATATAAAGACAGCTCACGGTTTAGGTTGTTGGCAATTGGGGTTTCCGTTGAAGCAATTATCAGCCGTCTTAGATAGTTGCTCGCGTGCTTCTCTGCGAGACGTAGATGGCGGCGGGCGGGAAGGCCATCTTCAGAGCAGGCGAGTTAGTGTGTTGCCGAGGCGGCCTCCGGGCGGGGAATGGCCGTGTGTTGGGCAGAGCGTCGGATGTTTCTTTTTGCGAGGTGTTGCTTTCGGCCGCTTGAGGCGCTGTTGTCTAACGAGCGGCTAGTTTTATGGACTATTTGCGTTATGTAACAATACATATAAATATATTTTTCAATTACATATTTGCCTTGAAAACTTCATACATTTATTTATGTTATTTTTTTTTTTTTACATATATTTTTTCTTTTTATATTTTCATTTCCAAATTTGCCTTAAAAACTTTGTTAAACTTAATATTATGTTGCAAAAATTAACAGTCGCAAAATAAGTTGAATTGATAACTCATGGGAATGCAACATTTTTGTATGTCTTCAGATAAAAAAATTAAAAATTAAAAGATGTAATAATAATGTATAATAACGGAATAGAATGAATGAATGTGAATGAATGAGCCAAACCAAGTTGTTTGGCGGTTTGTCTTCTCTGCCTACCCCTGATAAGAAGCAGTGTGATGGTTAGTTAGTTAAAAATATTATATCGTGATTACTGGATATTTGAAATTAAATAATTAACATATTTGCTGCTCAATACTCGGTTTTTCTTATCGTTTTGTTCTTCGTAAAGGGGCAAAAAAGAGATATTAATCCATATTTTTGGAAACATTAGTTGGAATAGATACGGTACGACTGACCTGATCTTGGAATTAATTCTGTTGTGTTTCCTAATTTAGGTTGACATCTGTGTCTTGTTATTATTAAATAATTGAATTGGCCTCGCCAGACTTCACTAATTGGTATCACTTCATTATAACATACCAAACGGGAAAATTGAGTTTATGTAATAACACTCGTAATAGCAAGCATGGTTCTAATTTAGAATGCACGCTTGTATTGCCGAAGTAATATGACTGGCAACAACAATTCAATGGTGTTTTGTAAGGATTAAAGGCAAATCTAGACGGAATTTCATAACACATAAGTACTAAGTAACTCAATCTATTTATTGTGTTCAATTTTAATTTGTAGAACTCCATTCCATTGAATGATAATAGTTATTATTTTTTAAATAACTTAATCTAAACAAAAAATATTTAAAACCATTAGAAGTTGCACGTTTTTAATTTATTTATTAGTTTTTGTTATATATTCTACATGAACAACAGATTTGTGCAACACCCAATTTTGTTCACCTAAGAGAAAGGAGTGCTTGTAAATATTTTAAAAAATGTACAGCTATCAAAAAGAAAATTAAAAAATCTTTCAACTAAAGAAAGATAAATATAACACAATTGTATATGCATAAATATTAGTTACTAACTGAATTACCGGGGGTATGAATGGTTTGGAGTAAAGTTTCGAGGTTGAGATGTGTTACCCCTACCCCAGTAATTTCCCTCTTATTTTGAACGTTAAGTGTGCAAAATTTAATCAAGAGTAACAAAATTCTGCTTTAAAGGGTGGAAAAGGGGTGTGGGATGGTTTTTCGAAATCTCATGTAGACAGTGATCTTCCTCTTGTTTTGAAACTCAAGTTTACAAGATTTCATCAAGGTCGGAATTAAACTGTTGATTAGTTTAAAAATAAACACACATTATTTATATATAGATAAAAAAAAAGATAGAGAGCTAGATAAATAAATTAATAGATCAGAACTGAAGAGCTAACCCGATTAGTGACTTATAGCAAGGGTGCCCGGATTCATGGGGTGAGATTTGTCCAGGTCTTCGTGGCAGATGCGTCTGCTCACCAATTGCGTGGCGGGCTGGAACGGGGGAGAGCGATTAAGGGAGACCCCTCGACCTCTCCAGCCGCACTCTCTCGACCTTGCACCGCTGTGGGAAGGATGGATTAATACATATAGATTCCAACCCACCACTCATACCGTTTCCTTCCCAGATTTTCTGATTCTTCCTTTCCTTAAAAAGACCCTCCACACAGCATCCACAAAGATGACATAGGAATTGAGGGAAATTATTTTCCTCGGGACCTTCTCTATGATATAATGTAAAAAATAAGTAAAATTATCGATTATTTTTTCCCTTTTCTAGAGTGGTCTTCAAATCGTGGGTGAAGACCAATTCGTGTATCAGGATTCAACACTATCTATTTTTCTTATCAAGTAACAATTTTAATATGCCTTTCAATCCAAATTTATTTTGACGGCCTCCACGGTTGAGTGGTTATGATCCTTGGCTACGAATCCGGAAATCGCGGGTTCAAATCCCGGCGTGTGTAATTATTTTTATTTGTTTAAATTATGTTATTTCACAATAATGTGGTAGATGCCCTCAGCATCACCCTGGTGAAAGACCACTATTTAAAATCGAATCGTTGCTTGAAATGGCTTTAGCCGTGTTTGATTACCAGATCTTAATAGCCAGCCCCACCTTCCCTTTCCCCATCTCCTTCCCTCCTCAATTCCTTCAACCTCATAATATACTCCAATTGGGGATGCCATAGTCTCACTGGCTCCGGACTGTTGAGAGCAATTGGGACTTTTATATGGGATCACATATATTTTTTTATTTCTATAACTTTATATAAAAGCTATAGTTATTATTTGTTGAATAAATCATTACTTAGTACAATCTATTCCGGACAGGAAATAGAAGACAAAGTTAATAATATTTACAATTACGTAATTTGACTAAACTTTTACTTGAGGTAGACGTTTTGGCAGATTTGCACAATGATGATGGACAGAGAAAGGTTGTCTGAAACTTTGACTGAAGAAGGAGGAGGAAGCGAAACAAGGCAAAAATGGTGGGCACGCCCCGCATGGGGGCAATTTGAATATTTAGGGTGGCAATTCGCATATCATTCATTATTAATAGTCGCTATATAAAAAAACATCTTTATTTGATTCTGACTATCCTAAAAAAAAATGGCAACACGAGCGAAAATGTCAATACGAAGCGTGTTAAGGTTAAAGTTAATTGTTGTGTTTTGGGGTTTGTATTATAATCTATTATATTTCATTAATGAAAAGCGTCGTGAGCTTGACCCTTCAAACATGCAACTACCATTTAAATTTAATTTATAAAGCAAAATAAACATATTAAAATAAACCTTTCCAACACACATAAAAAACTTATAGCACCTTTAATCACGTTCACGTAAACAACTCAGTATAGGTTCTTCTAATAGGTATTACTAATCATTTTAATTTATAAAGGTCTCCGTCGTTGAGTGGTAACGATCCATGGATACGAATCCGAAGGGCGCGGGATCAAATCCCGGCATTCTCAATTAAATTTTATTTTAGTAAGTTGTTATTTCATAATTTATACAGTAAAAATAATACGTTATATGTTTGCGGGACGTTGCAGGGTGAAAGAAACTGTCAATATCGCCCTGGTGAAAGACCACCATTCAGAATCGAAACGTTGCTTGAAATGGCTTTAGCCGTGTTTGGTGACCAGATCTGAAAAGTCAGATACTGCCCAACTTTTATATTTCCATATCTTTCCCTTCCTCCGTATATTTAGCCTCACAGTATACCCCAATTGGGGATGCCATCGGATTTTGTATGGCATGACATAATAAATAAAAATAATTTAAAAAAAAACATTACAGTGTCACCTTCTCAAACCTGCTTTATACTACACATTATAAAATGCTATTCACAGCACCGTCATTATATTACTATGTAAAAACATTATTCTATAATGTGAAGAAATGAAAATAACACATACTTGACACCAAACCAAGGAAAAAATTTGGCATGCGGTACTTTTCTCGTTACTTCTAAAAAAAATTCTGGGGGGACCGGAATTATTAAATAAATATTAACGAATGAATTAAAAGTTATTTTGTAATCACCACTATATTAATATGTACATACCTACTTAAATCAATTTTTATTTATAATTTGTCTATTTTTACATTATTGTTTTCTATGTTTATCATCTTGTCACTTGTAATTATGCTTTACGTTATTTTTTTTTAGTATTCTGTATATATTCCTGATGAGGAAAGCTTCGCTTCTGAAACATGTTGATATATATATATAAAGTGGTGATTACAAAATATGTTTTATTTTATTTATTAATAATGACCCCACTAATTGGATACCAATCTTTTGAAGAAATTATAAATAAATATTAGGTAAATTCTAGGATTAGTAAATTTCATAGTATTAGAACATTAAATAACCAGTAATAATATAATGTTAGTTATTACCAAAGTGCAAAGCACTTAAAATTCCACGGTATCGTGATATTAAAGGTATTTTTTTTAAAAACAGATCACAACAATAAATGTAAAAAATTATTTTCCAGCAGTGCATAATAAAGGTAATTAATACGATACCATTGTAAATATATCATAAGGCTGGACGTAACCCAATTACGGTAAATCCTGTTGTTAACCTTTAGCCGTTATAGTTGTAATCAACTAAGATGGGAAAATCCTGGAATAATTCATTATCGATCAGTATTCAACAACCTTTTTTATCATATAAATAAAATAACATCATTTTTACAATAGAAACAACTGCAACACATCGTAATGATTTTTGAAACCAGATTGATACATAAAGTAATATTTTGAATTAATTCAAAAGTACCAAATAAGTCAAGTTTAATAAAATCATGCTATAAAAATACTGAAAAATATAATCTAAGTAAAATCATGGTTTGTTTCCCCTGATATCCAAAATTATACCTAACAGATAGTTTAATAATTAAATGAACCAGTCTGGAGATAGCAGTTACAGGCTGAAACCGGTCACGGTCAAAAATAAAGTTTAGAAATGAATAAAGTTTAAAAATGTGTCTTTTATTTTATCATAAACATTAGTCAGTTATTATTTAATTCATAGCCTAAAGCTATGTCAATATGGTACCTACTTACTAATGTAAGTAAGTAGTTTAAAGTGATAAATATCAAAAAATGACAAGGATAAACCTAAAACGATGTATTATTAACCAAGAGTCCTTTCAGTGATTTTTCGTAAAAATCACACCGAATAAAGTATTCAATTACATTAAAATACTATTATAAACATGAAATCACAAACATTTTTCGATTTGATCCACTCACATATGAACCAATTTCGAGAAAAATGGCTTGTTGGGACGTACGCGCGCCCTGGAGAAAATTCTATCGGCAAAAATATAAATTTTTCATTCAGTGTTGAGTGCCACAAAGTAGGAACCAGGTAGCACTTGAGATATGCAGAGGACCTTTCCACTTCAGCCCCACTCCCCGCTCGGGACCAGGCGATTCAAAGCCATTATTGAAAATTTAAAGGAAAATGAAAAGTTTTACACAAAGAAGTTTTCACAATACCTAAATATTATTTAAGAAAATCTTTTAACATGTTTGTAAGAATTCATAAAATTTTGGTAAATGTCACAAGTAGGAGCAAAAAATTATTCCAAGAAAAGGGTATTTTTTGCGCAAGAGCTGCTCGATAGTAGGTTTTTTATAAATATAAAATAAAATTATATGCCATGGCACCCCAGAGGAATGCCATGATTTATAATTAGGGGAATGTTATAGTAAATTAATCATATTTATGAATAACTTATTGACGGCCTCCATGGTCGAGGGGTAAGGCTCTCGACTACGAATCTGAAGGTCGCGGGTTCTAATCCCGTTTGCTGTTTACAATGATTCATTTAAAAATAATATGTAGTATATTCGCGCACGGTCCAGAGTAGAAGATACTCTCAGTATCGCTCTGCTAAAAGACCACCATTCATGATGTTTGGTGACCAGATCTGAATATCCAGGTATTTCCCCACCTTCCTCTTCCCGTTCTCCTTCCCCTCCCCAATACCTTCAGCCTCACAACATTCCCCAGTTGGGGATGTCTTAGTCTCACTGGATCCAGACGGTTGGGAGCAGTTGGGACTCTTGTGCGGTATCCATATAAAAAAAAATACCTACAGAAAAAATACTGTCACATCACTTCCACATGATTTCCTAAACTGGCTTCGAGTCATAGAAAGAATTCAGTTTAAAATTTTCCTCATGGTGTATAAGGCACTGAATGGGCCGGCACCATCGTAATTGGCTGATCTACTCGTATGCGTGAGGGACAATCTTATTCAGAGGCAACTCACGCCCAGATCGTCCAAGTCTGATGCGTCGAATTGAAGACCAGTTGAGACCTCTTGTACGAATGATACTAAATTTGGGGACAGAGCTTTCAATGTACTGCGTCCACATTCTTAAAAGGATTTTCCGTTTTTTCGAGGTCATAAAGCAATTTCGAAACCTTAAAGAAAAGTCTGAAAACATCTCTATTTAAAGGGGGCTACAAACTTTAAAGAGAAAATTTAAAAATCCCTTTTAGGTGATGTCAGTCACTGGCGGTAGATAAATTAACAATTTTGTTATATTTATTATTATTATAGAAACTATATATTAAACGACCTGTAAATTGTATTCCAAAAAAAAAATCGAACTTTGCTAGGGAATTACTCAGCTGTTTTGATAATGTGCTATAATAATGTTAGCCAAACATATAAAAATCATTCGATTAATTTAATAACGTCATAATTAGCCTCCTTCAATTCAATCGTATTGATATAAATCGGGTTGTGTATATCAATTTTCTACACCAATGATTTTAATTATAAATGTGCTTTTTCTTTTATTTGATTTTTAGTAGATACGTTGTTATAATATGCTCCTTTCCTTATTAACATTTATGTGTTTGTCTGTAATTAGTAACGGTATCAACTTATATATACAAATTAATATAATTGTGAGTGAACTGATATAAATCACTATTGACAGACCTAAATAATAAAATAAAAATAATAATGAAAAAACGTTTAGTACAAAGTTGTATTGTATTATTACTAGTAGTATACAGTCCATAAAGGCTGAATAGCTATGCTTGCTCTAGGGAAAAAATAAACCAAACATAGAAATTAAAAGATAATATAAAAATCTTTAAAATGTGAGATATTTGTAAGAAATGTGTTAGAATTCGTACGTCCATTTATTCAGTTGATAATCAACAGAATATGACAATAAAAAATGCCATTTTAAAATATTTAATACACAATAATTCATATCCTAATTTGAAAATATGCACACAGCCTACCTTTGGTCATAGAGCAATGCTCGCCGATGATCAACATATGCTGTGCCAGCGCTTAGTTACTAGTATCTAAAACATCAGTTTTTTTTTAAATAAATTTATGTGAAGATCTCACAAGAGTTCCAACCGTCCGAAAGCCAGTGTAATATTATGAGGCTGAAGGGAGTGGAGAGATGAAGGAAACGATGAAGGGGATAGTTTGAAAGTTTCCGGTTATTCAGATCTGGTCACTAAATACAGATAATGCCATTTCAAGCGAGGCATCCAGATTCTTAATGGTGGTCTTTTACCTAGACAATAATGAGAGTACCTGTATATGTATTCATCAGTCAATAATAGAAAAAAAAAGATGATGAAATTACACGGTCATATAAAAATACTCTACATTATTTTTGCACCCCGCGTCGGTCAGTGAAGTCATCAGTTTATATGAAATTGGGACACTAGCTCTATTGCATCCTGTGCATGACAATCTAATAGACATCATTCTTCTACAAAATTCATATTCATGATGTAGAAAAAGTCCAAAGAAAATTCCTACGCTTCATGAATTTAAAACTTAACATCCATTTAGAGCAAGTAAATTACTCATCGTTAACGAATTCTTTAAGTATTCCAACTATACAAAACAGTCAAATAATAAACGATCTAACCTTTTCATTAAAACTATAAATCTCTAAATATGATCGATCTGAACTCATGCATTTAATTAATCTGCACATATCTAAATAAAAGACAAGACAAGCATTAACATTTGACTTACTTACATCTCATTCCAATTATGGTTTACGTTCCCCAATACAACGTTTACGCATTCTTGGTAACAAATATTTAAACCATATGGCTGTGTTTATTTTTGAGCATGTATTGACAGAATACCTAAATTTTACTATTTATTTTTTCAATTTCCTGTATTTTGTTAACCCTTGTACATCTTTTAAATTTTATTATTTCCCATGATTCAAATTTTGGAAATAAAAAAAAAGAATTATTTTTAAGGCCGTTTAAATAAAATAAAATTAAAATAAAAATAATCCTCTCTTCTTCACAACGATTCCTTTTACACCACAACATTCAGCAATACAACTGTCATTGGCGGCACCACGATCTGATATGCATACCACATGGTATAATAAATGTGTTAGCTCAGCAAAGCATGACAATAACATTTTTTTATTAAATCAATGTAATTTTGTTTGTTTTTTTGTCCTCGATGTTCTCGAAAACCACTGGACCGGTTTTGCTGAAAATAGCTTTATTTTTATTAGTGCCCGAAAGGCTCAGAAAATAGTTTGAATGAAATTCAATATGTAAAACTGTTGCTATAACGTTTTAAAATTAGTATGAAAAACATTGAACCCGTCATATTTTATTTAGGTCAGCCCATAGACACTCTGGTTAGCCACAGATTGCATATAAAAAAAAGGTTTTTTTGGGTAGAATATTTAAAAAATGGAAAACACGAGTAGGTACCTACTTAAGAACTTTATGATATAGATATATTTTGAAAAAATAAACGTTTCAAATGTAATAAAATATTCAAATCAATGTTTCTTTATTTGGAGATAGTTACTTTCGCTGTCAAATCAATTATTGTACCCGAGCTAGGCCGGCTACACATCAGCTAGTCTCTTGATATATTCAACACAAACCTTCTGGTTCCAAGAGAGATGCAAAAAATGTATTTTAGTTCTTGTCACTCCATGTAATTTCATGTTGAATTTACACATTATTGTTTTGTTCGTGTGAATATTAAATGGACGCAGTATGTTATGCGGAATGTAATAAAATATATATATTGGAGAGTGTCAGTCCCACAGGCTCTGTGCAATTAGCGACCTTGTATGATCATCACAGTAAGAACCAAGAACCTCTTTGAATATTTATAATATGTCTTTATGTTGCAGTAGAGTTTTGGAGAGGGCACTTGTTATTCAGGAGCTTCTATTAGCTTTCATCGCCCGAGCAGTAAGTAATAACCTTCACGAAAGCTGAGATATTAAAAAATATACGACGGAGACTGGGGCCGGATAAATTGAAAAATATTAAACCGTCACGTCGGGCGTCTCACCCAGGTTCAGGTCAAAGTGCTTCTCTCCATTTTTCTGTTTTTTATCCGGTAACAGACATATTATTGTGACTTATATAATATTAAACAAGGTTAAAAGTGATATATAAACAAAATATAGATGAAACCCCCTTATTTAACTAATAAGTAATCTTATTTTTAAAATCACTTCCACAAGTTAAACCTTTTTAGGATATTAAAAAAGTATCACTTAAATGATTATGCTTGGAAAATCAGAACAAATATTGACTACAAAATTTTAGAACTAATGAAAAAAATTATCTAATTAATGATTAATTATGATGAAATTATATTATTCATCATTAAAAAAAATCGCCTGATGACTACGATAACTTTTGAGCTATCCTGGCAATTTTCAGACCCTTCGTTTAAAACCTGTTCGGTCCATATAAATAAATAAATGTCATATATACCTTATACATAATAATCTAGTTTGAAAATCTTTAAACAATTACTCTTTCTTTTATAATTTAAATATCATATGAATAAAAATATGAAAGGTATATCTGTGACACTATCTTAAGATGTCAAATAAATTCGGGTAGAATCTTGTAGTAGTGATAAAAATATAGCAGGCTAAATTGAAATAAATATTATAGAAATTAATTGAATATGATATTTACAGTTCTTAGAAATCTATTTACGATACCGATAAAAATGACGGAACGGATAGGGGTATCTGTAGCTCAGTAGATTAGAGCTCAGGGTCTCGTATACAGCACGAGTTCCTGGGTTCGTGTCATAGCTGAATTTTTTTTTCTGTATATTTTCGGTTTCATGTATCATTTTGAGAGTTGTTAATAATATTGTCTCTAATGATAAAAAAAATGTTTATAAAAAAAAAAATAACGATATTTTTTTTAATGGCGGAACTTCGATACCTAGGTAGGTACCTAAAATCAACACATTACCATTTACCTTTAACAAGACACTACCTTTGCGTACGTGTGCCACGTTGGAAAATATTAATTCATCCACCAAGATTGCGAAGTTGAATAACCTTCATCGTAAAAAGGCTCGTACATAATGTAATTAATTAGAATCTATGAAAGGTAAAAAACAAAAACCTCGTAGGGCTCCTTCTCACCGTTGATTATATTTATTATTTACTTGCATTCTCATCTCACAACAAACGATAGAATTAAATTTCAATCAAGTAGGCTTGTCAGAGCCAAATGAGGGATGTTGGGGGTATATTGAAAAGGGTGGGTGTTCGGGGTGGAGGCTTCAGCGGTTCGGCGCCCCTAACGAGGCGAGACGCCGACGCCGATGGAAGTAGAAAGACGGCGACGGCGCTTCCACAAACAGGATACAAAGATTCGGAAATATTTTAAGTAACAGCCAACCTTTACAAATAAGCACCTCAGTATGGAAATCTTATTTGAATGTATGAATTTATTGTAGAAATCATTTATTCCGATGTATTTTTCTGTCAGCGTGGAATCGAGGAAGCAAAAATATTTTTTTTCGAAAAATACTCAATAATTTACTCAATGATGTAAATCACAGTAAAAAAAGTTTTGCCTTCACAGATCTGTTCGTTTTTCTTATGGCTAGAGGGAAATGAATGTGGGCACGCTCATATAATATTGAATTTATATCGGATTGTATAGAAGTCGTGCTTACCTTTTGTTAATATTTCGTCGCTGTTCTGACTTAACCTCGAATCTACAAAAATATACTTTCTCAGGGGGTGAAACAAACTGTATAGTTTCCTAATTTAAAAATAATTTAAAGCAATTATTAATTCATATGTCGGGTATCTTTAAAATAAAATTTAGTAAATGTTCGACTTTTTCTATCGGTAAAACAACACGTAATGTCAATATTAGAACCAAAGAACATCTTCGATGTTAAAATAACCGTGGTTTTTCGGAATTCGCCAACCATCTGATTGAAATAGATCTTACCTATACCGGCGCTAAAATTTTGCATAAAAATGGCTTTGGCATTAGATTAGATAATTTAGAAGCATTAGGAAAAAGAGAGCCATTAAAATTGATAGTAAGATTCTTCACAATCATCTGAATTTGTCTTACAGTTCCATATTAAATATATTTTCCGTTGCTTCAAAATTTCCCTACTTCTTCTTAATTCCTCCCTCCTTTGACGTCCCTCTTTTTTATTTGTTAAACCATTCTATTACATGTAAGTATGTATCCGTATAACTATTTCATTGTTTTGTTTCAAATTTTGTTTCCTTTTTGTATATCTCAACTATACATATGTTTTTTCTATGTATTTTTGTTTAATTTTATGTTTTACCCTGATGAAGTTTTAGATAAGCAAAAGAGGTTGGTGTTGATTTAATAATAAATAAGTGGTTTAAAACAAAGTGAGTGTTTTATTTAAAAACATAAAATATTTTAAAATTTGTAATGTATTAAGCAAAAAAAAAATGCTTTAAAATAATTAATGATAAATAAAATATGCATTTTATAAAATCTGCTGAGAAAACGTGTTTTTGTGGATACGAGATTGAGTCAAAATAGCGACAAAATACAGAAAATTATTTCACCTCAATAGTCAGAAAGCCAAATTTTTCAAAGGTTTTGCTTTTTTATAATTATGCTCAATCATCCCACCTCTGTCTTTCGGTGGGTCTACCTCAGGTTATAATAAAAAAAAATTGGAGGTAGGGACATTAAAAAAGGTTCATAATACAATGATCTAAGTGAATACAAAAGTGTCATTAAAATCGTATATTTAATGTAATTTAACTGTAGTTATAAGTTTCTTTTTGTAGGTGCCATTGAGACGACATTCAATAAACAGCGCAATAAAAAAGCAAAATACGAATGTATTTTTAAAACCGAAAACTGAAGAATTATTTTGACAGTATCCCAGGTGGTATTTCAAAGCATAAATTGATTTAAAAATAAATGGAATTATTCATTGAAAACGAGATAAAAATATTATAAAATTTTTTGAAATAACTTATTGAAGCTTGTAAAACTCATTGTAATAATTTATCATTAAAAATACAGAAAAGAAAAATATAACAATTGGGACTCGAACCCAGCACTGGTAATTAGAAAATCCATCAATATTAATTCTAGCATATTGAATAACCAAATAAATCTATCGTATAGCCCTCTCAGATATTTTTCCCGTGAATTGCTTTGTTCCTCCAGAAAACCCCCTAATTACCCCTTCCTCTTTGGTAGGCTCCCACTCCAATATCTAAATATTCATGCATGTCTATTATTATTCTGTATTTATGTTTAGTCTTAATATATTCCTGACGACGGGGGAGGGTACATCCGAAACCGGTCGATTATTATATAAAATTGAAGTCGTTCAAAAGAAATTTATGTGTTTATATTATTTTTATTATTTATTATTTTTATTATCAAAAAATAGATAGTATTCTAGGTAGTATTTTTCTAAAAAAATTAAAAGAAAAACTGAATATCCTACTGACCAACACTCCTATACTATAAGGACGAAATCCTCAAATCTACTAAGCATTCCAAGATGAAATACATCATTTGGTCAGAAAAACCATAAAGTCCATGCTAAAAATTTGTGTAATGCCCTTCCAAATGATATTAAAAATAGTAATCGAAATACGGCTAAGTAAACGTGAAGATGAGGAAATCACAAACATTGTTAACACAACATAAGTATCAGTAATACAATAACCAACAGTCCGCCTCGGAACAGGAATTCCTAGTGATGAAACTATTGTAATTAACATGTTCTTAACAATGTAAAATGATAAATATATGTTCCTTAATTAGTATTTAATAAAAATTAGGTTGTCTCCTACAACAAAATATCATATTATTTACAAATAAATCATATTAATTAGAATAAGCTGAGTACAGAACTTTTCGAAAATACCGAATGATGAATATTACCTAAAATGTAAGCAGTCAATATATTTTGGGAGAATCTCGCCGGCGCCAACCGTTATAAGTGTGTGACGTCCGGTACACAAAATGTACTGAAGCGGCAGTATGCGTTACTGCCATTCGAATTATGAATTGTACTAATATGTGTCTCTAGACGTCATGGGTATTTGTTTTACCCATATTCACTTTGAATGTTCAAAACTTCGTCACCTTTTGAGATATCGAAAAACTTCATTGGCTTTATTAGGTCTTTAAATATAATACTAGATAGATTTGATTTAGTCTATTCGTAAATTTATCAAAATGGATTTATTCCTACGTTGTTTAACTTTTTCCATGTTGTTTTTGTATTGGACTGTAATGAGTAGACTTATTTATAATATTTTACATAGTAAATCAATTTTTAAATTACTTTCTTATTTTCTATATTAAATAATCTAAAGTGTACTACACATATGTCATTATGTTAGCAAAATAGATTATTTTATACATATATAAAATAATCTAATATATATATATATATATATATAAAATAAAATAATATATATGTTGAAATGGACTAATTTATACAGCACGGCCCAAGCTAGCGTAGCAAGTAGGGAACAATAAAAATGTTAAATAAATATTAATTATACAATACATTTTCATGAATACACAAAAAATTAAGAGACAACCTCATTAAAGAGTCAAACATTGTATTTGGTATGTCAATTAGTTTAAATATATATGTTATTCTAACTATTTATACAGAACTAGCTGATGTGTACCCGGCCTTACTCGGGATTTTTCAGTTGCCATTAGGGTGCCATAATTGATTTGACAGCGAGAGTAACTCTCCAAATAAATAAACATTCATTTGAATATTTTATTTCATTCCAAACGTTTATTTTTTGAAAATATATCTAAATCATAAAGTTTTTTAAGTAGGTTCCTACTCGTGTTTTTCATTTTGAAAATATTCTACCCAAAAAAAAAACCTTTTTTTTTTTAATATGCAATCTGTGGCTAACCAGAGTGTTGTATCTATGGGCTAACCTAAATAAAACATGGCGGGTTTAATGTTTTTCATACTAATTTCAAAAAGTTATTGCAACAGTTTTACATATTGGATTTCATTCAAACCACTTTCTAAATCTTCCCGACACTAATAAAAATATACTGTGCTATTTTCAGCGAAACCGGTAAAGTGATTTACGAGAAAATCTAGGACAAACAAACAAACAAACTTTCATTGATTTTTATATATATAGATGTTAATAGATGTACCTAAGTTGCTTTATTTTACCTGTGATTCCTGAGGTCATTTGGAGTAAAAAATGCGGTTAGCGTTTTGATCTCCGGTGACTTTTTTTGTTGTTTTTAACCTAAAATCGTAAAAAGATATGGACATTTAGGGTCAGAGCTGTGGATCAAGTAGTTATAAACAACCTGTATAAATGTGCTAAGTACAACAAATAATACTTACTTACGTATCTTGTACATAATAATGTAGCCAGGTTCTTCTAAATCGTAAAGTCAGCGTAAGTACCTTTAAGCTTTCTTAAGTATTGAGTGTACTGAATACTTCTGGAGTTAGGCCCCGAGCAGTAAATTCAGAAGATTGTAATACCGGTCGTATTTTCTGGCTTTATTATAAAACGCCAAAGTTCGGGGTTGATTGAAGACCCTTATTAAAGAGGATTTTTTCTTCTTGGACAAGTCTTGGGTAACACCGGAATTCGTTAAAAGTTTGCTAGCTCCACTGAGGGTTCTTATTATTTCGCGGACGCTGGTTTTAATTATACTATTGGTGACTTTTTTTAAACCAGAAGATTGATTTTTTACTAATGAATATTAGTACTGAAACTAAATAAAACAAAAATTTCTATTCCCACGAAAATCTACTCATGTAAATGTATTTGTAGCAAGTTATTCTACCTGTTTTTATGTTCCTTACATATAAATACTTGATCCCTTATACTTCTACAATAAATTAAATACACGAACCCATCATATTATATTTACTTTTATCGACTTTCTTCTACATTGAGAAATATGAATCTGTTATTTAGTATATCTACACAAGTTTGTACCTGTATACATATTATGCAGCGGCGTGCAGTTCATAAAAGCTAAGAATCTGTGCTTACCCTAAAAAACAGAACCATTAAAAATTTCAAAGATAATTCCTGATCAAAACATATTTTCCATGAATTTGGCAAGGAACTTGTACGCCTATTTTTTGTATTGGCTCAACCATCAACGGAAGATGATGGTCATCTTCAATTATTCAATACACCATTCGTTCCGGAACTTGAATAACTACACGCAGTCTACCTTTAGCAATAAGCAATGGATGCCACTTGTAACCGACGTGATCGTTTGTTCGTAATTATCATGATTCTTTCTAATTTTGCGACATTATGTTACCTTCGTAATTTATATTGTACCATTAGCTTATTATCTCGTGCCATTGTATCTTATGTAAGATTTATAACATTTGTTTCATCTCATAGTGTTATCGACGTGATGGAACCACACGGGAATTTCCATAATAGATTGACACCGCGGGAGCCCAGTACCGTGTGCCAGACTTTCCTATCACTTCGATAACACATCCGACCCCGCGACAGCACGATACCGTGTTGCGGGTTTTCGACAATGCAACTAACCCCGTGGCAGCACAGTACCGTGCACGGACCCCTTATTTACATGTCTGCCTCAGCAGCGCCCCTGGTGTTGAAAACTTGTATCACTTTGTAATGATATAAAAATGAACATTTCTGAAAATAAACCAGTCACACTCGGACGAGCAATCGTGACTCGTACCCAGTCACATCTTGTAACCATACAAAGTCTTTCACTTCTCCTGCCTCCCACCTGAAGGATTCCTGAACCTGCCTCAAGGATAGTCGGCCCCGTACCCCCAGAAGCATAGAAAGTGGCTTAATCCAGCACCTACATGTTTACAGTCTTGTAACGACAATGGTCGCTTACACCACTGCTATTAAATACCACCTGGTTAAAAAAGCTGTATAAATTGTTTTAATTAGAAAGTTGCGCCTTTGAGGTGTTTTTCCCACTGAAACGGCGCCATAAAAGTAATCTAATTATTATTATTAAGATCAAAAAAGTTAGTTCTTTACAATTGAAAAAAAGCAAATTTATTTATTTTCGTAATAAAAATAAATATTTAGATGTCCATAAATTAAAACTAGAAAACAAACAAAACAAAAATTCACATGTTTGCTTTTAATCAAGCGTATTTTTATAAATCTGATGAATATTAAATAAAACCTTCCTGACGTGGGGCTGAATATTCACAAGTTAGAAATTCCGGCCCAAACAGCAACCATTATTGAACACGTAAAAACAAAAAAAGGCTGTGTTCCATTTTAAACCACCAAAATGCAAATTGAAACCATTCTACCAAAGAAACAGCCGAGAAAATCTTGGCATAGTATAACAACAGACAATTTTAAAGAAATATTTCAGCCGTGAAGAGATTCGTCTAAAAATACAGGTTTGGACACCAAACAAATTTCTTTTTATTTGATTTAACAAAGAAACCTTCTGTTGAAAGCTACGTTTTCACAGAAAACTTATCTGAAAAACAATTCTCTGTTAACCTTTAATTAGATCTGTGTCAGAGGCATCCGATAATAACACACTCGATGAAGTGAATTAAATATATTTTAATAAATGAATTATTATTACTTTGTAAATACCACTTATTTTTTTCACGGCGAAATATTCCTCATCAGGGCGTATAGAAAACTAAAAAAAAAATGTCATGTTGTACAGACAAATGATAAACATAGAACACAATAATGTAAGAATAGACAAATTAATTTAAATGAAAAATTACGGATAATTTTTAATTCATTTATTAATAATGACGCCACAAGGTGAATGCCAATCTTTTGACGAAACTAGAAATACATTTTCTTCAATACATGTATAATTATTTGTGGAGTCATTATAAGCTTGTCGAGGGGCAAGGCTCTCGACTACGATCCCGAAGGTCGCGGGTTCAAATCCCGGCGTGCGCAAGTAAATTTTATTTCATTAGTTTGTGGTGTTTCACAATTCAATTAATTAATTTTAAAATAATATATGGTATATTTGGATACGTTCCAGAGTGGAAGACAGTATCGTCCTGGTGAAAGACCACCATTCAGAATTGAAACGTTGCTTGAAATGGCTTTCAGCCGTGTTTGGTGACCAGATCTGAATAGCCAGGTATTTCCCCACCTTCCTCTTCCTCTTCTTCTTACCCTCCCCAATACCTTCAGCCTCATAACATTCCCCAATTCGGAATGCCATAGTCTCACTTGCTCCAGACGGTTGGGAGCAGTTGGGACTCTTGTGCGGTGTTCATATAAAAAAAATAATAAGAAATTAAAAATTAAAAAAACTAAAAAAATAAATAAATTAACAAAATTAATAAGAATTACTTTGTAGACACCACTGTTTAACATATAAATATCTGCATGTTTCGGAAGCAAAGCTTCTTTCATTAGGATACGCACTAGACTAAAAAATAATGACAAATATAGACAAATAAGAAATATAGAAAAATAATAATTTAAGAACAGACATATTACAAACATAAACAAAATTTAATAATGAATGGTGAGAGTAGGTAAGTAATTTATTAAAAATGTTAAAATAATTTTAAAAAATGTATTCGTGTATTTTTATAAAATATACAACAGTACGATTTCTTCAAAAGATTGGTATTCACTTTGTGGCGTCATTATTAATAAACGAATTAAGAATTACTTTGTAATCACCACTTTGTTAATATACACATATCAACATATTTCGAAAGCGGTGCTTTCATCATCGGGAATATAGTATTCTGTATATTCCTGATGAGGAAAGCATCACTATCGGAACATGTTGATTTTTATGTATTAATAAACTAGTGATTACAAAGTAATTTTTAAGTAATTTATTTATTATTAAATTATTATTAAATAATAAATATATTTTGACCGGTCAGTGGTTGTGTTGGCATCGCGTCTGGGTCCCATCCAGGCGTCGTGAGTTCAATTCCTCGGTTTGGATGCGTTCTCCATCACGACAGAAACAACATCTTCCGCTTACTGTGGTGGTAGTAGAGAATTTTCAAATATTCTTAGATTATTCGTAACCCGGGAATGTTTTTAAATTTTGAAAAAAAAATGTATCGGATACCGTCAAGAGTCGTAAATGTGGATGAATCAAAGAATGTATGACACAACAGAGAAAAGGTTGTGTAGAATTATATGCTCCTACTTCTGTTTCGAATCGGTAGCTATGGTTACCACTTACAAATATTAAAGAGGGCGTAAAATATAAATTCGATGTATTAATTCATTTTTATTACATTATTACTATGTGTACCTATATTACCTTACTGAATAACCGAAACATGTATTTTCAATACAGCTTGTACACGTCCAATATTAATTAGACGTATAAAAAAGTGACGAGAACAGACTTTTCATATTTCCTAATTACGTAATATGAATATTACATCGCCTGTATGGGGGCGTATAAAGACTTGGGGGTTCAATGATCTTAGTCTAACTCTAAATCAATGCAAACTTGATATAAATAAGAATTTTTGGAATTTAAAAATAGTCGTTGATAGTTTAAATCCCAAAATAATATGCACGCGTCTATGATAATTCAATTAATAAGGAAGAATATGAAATATGAAACAAATGGACACCAAAAAAAGCATTGTTCGCTACTGGGAATCGAACCCAATTATTCCGACCTTATTTATGACCTTCCGTATTTTCATACCTAAATTTATGAATTATCAATATCATCTTCAATAAGTTCCCATATTTTTTTACTGCTATATTTAGTTGCAAGGTTCTATCTGAATTTATTTGCAATCTTCATAGTATCATACACCCATCCGAATTATTTCTATATAGGACATCTATTTAGTTTTCTTTAACTCTCGAATGAATAATGAATTTATTGGAAAAACTTTGATGAGTGGAAGATACTCTCAGTATCGCCCTGCTTAAAGACCATCATTCAGTTTCATTGTAACGTTGCTTGAAATGGCTTTTAGCCGTGTTTGGTGACCAGATCTGAATAGCCAGATATTTTCCCCACCTTCGCCATTCCCCTTCTCTTTCCCATCCACAATACCTTCAGCCTCACGACATTCCCCAATTGAGGATGCCATAGTCTCACTGGCTCCAGACAGTTGGGAGCAGTTGGGACTCTTGTGCGGTATTTATATTAAAAAAATCTTATTCATAAACCTGATTTTAATATTTAATCATTAAGGATTGTATCAAACGTGTCGACAGAGTGGATTAATTTAAATAAATAAAACATTTTTTTTTATTACCAAATGTAAATTAATGCACAACAAGTGCAATAATCAAGTCGAGAGCTGGTATTTCATAACACCGAGAGAAGAGCCTATATTGCACCACGAATGCAATACAGAGCAGATATTTTACAACACGTGCACATAATTTTCGGCCGCGCCGCGCGCCCTATAAAAAGCGTACGCACAGCGGTATGTGATTTTTTTCACTTCAATTGCAAAATGGACAACACGTCCTCCCTTGGAAACTTCAACCTGGCGCTACCAAACAAGAACAGTCTTCTACACCCAGCAACCGCTAACGTCACCAGCCGCTACCTCAGCGACCGACAATACTGGCTGGTGCCACAAGTCAAGTATGCTCGGAGCGACAATATCTCCACTGGGAAACTACCGAACGTCTTTCTCAAGAGGATTTGCAAATCACAATAGTCGTGCGTCCCTGTGTGCCGGTGCCTAAATATTTACACTATTTTTCTTGTGCGAATCCTACACGTTTCATACAAAGATAATATTTATAAATTTTAAATGCAATACGAAAAAGAAAAAAACACGGAAAATAATATAATCATAAAATGATAATAGGGGAAGAATAATAATTGGAAAAATGCACTAATAATAATAATCTCACTGACAAGTATTTTAATTCTGATTGGGCTGATCAAAATATTTAACAGTAATAAATCTGATAGGTACATAAATTTAGAGGTACATATGTTTGTCCATATGTTTCTTTACTACGAATTATCTCAACATATATGTAATACATCGCCAAATGTATAACCTCTGTCCAATATTTCTTGTGAAGCCATCTTGATGAATCGATTTATTTTGAACCGTCAGTCCCTTAATTGTAAAATATTACCTAAAAAATAATTTAAAATATAGTGAAACAATGAAACTTTCTTTTAACGACTTTTACTTTTATAATTCGAACGGTATCAATAAGTCCGATAAGCATGTGAAAACATACAGTCCAGAGCAGTGGTTTTTATACAATTTCGTTAATATAATACTATATACTAGTACTATATATTATACTAACCTAAGAATATTACAAAATTATCGTAGAACATATATATTAGGTGTCACAGTAGTGGTGAGAAAGATATAGAGATTAAGAGAGAGGTGAAAGGGAACATATTTATGATGGGACTGTAAGGTGGATTTTTTTATTGTTAATAATAGACTCATTATTATAAAGGAATTCCGTCGTTTCTAAGGCTTCTAAAGCGTTTACCTTTACTATAAATTTGAAGAATATTTGTCCCCGTATATTTATCAAACAATCATACTTTCGAAAACTGATTATTATTTCCTACGTGATATTTACTACAGCTTACTTAATTACGGTATTTTACAAACAAAAATGTGTTTTATTTAATGAAGGATTGGGTAAAGTAAGAAATATTTGTAGTTGCCCCCAAATCTATGGATAAGCCACTGAAAAATTAATATTTGAAACCATGGAAGCGATATGGCGACGCCATCATTTGGGTAGCCATATTACTATTCCCGTTTGGACATATATTTGTTTTGGTACGCCAAGTCCTTATGTTATTTAATCATTGAGAAAAACCATACAATATATGACCAAGTTAAAATCATGGAGATCCGGATAATTCTTACAAGGCATTAATGTAAGCGTAATGAATATGATTAAGAAAGGGACGCTTAGTTTGTTTTGGCATGAAGAGCAAATAAACAAAGAAAAGGGTGTAAGGAAAATATCTGCCGTGGAAGTGCATGGTGGAACAAGTAGGGGACAACCGAGGACGATATGCATCGTATTTTACATTCTTTAAATACCTGTTTTATATAGGTGCACTGCGCTAATTGAGTTCTAAATCATGCCTTTTTAGAGGCAGAATATCAAGTAAAATAATATGCATACTCGTAGTTCTAATTTTGGAAGAAACCCACGAAGGACCTCGAAAAATGAGATGTCTCTAATAATCTGGTGGTCACCAAAATAATATAAAATCATATTACATTCCAGAAGGAAACAAAATATTATTTTGCTTTGTTTTCAACTTCTAATTCTGATGGCAATATTTGGTTGTTTTTTTTTGCTTTATTTTGTAGTATTCTAACCTATTCATTATCTTTTTCTATCAAAATACGTCGTTTCAATAATCAAGTAGGTCAAGTTAATCGTTATGAAATGGTTCTGGATAAGAGTATTATAACAGTAACATGCATTTTGCGTAGACTTGATAGATTACAAAGGGAGTTTGGCACTGTGAGATGAACTATGATATTCCTATGGAAAAAGCTCGAAATGAAAATGGTGTCGGAATCTCATTTTATTTTACTACAGTAGTACAACAGTAATAAAACCAAATATTATTGACACACTTATGTATCGGCGTTTTAAGTATTGGTTAAAAATTTAAAAGATTTCAATGAAATTTGGTTTTATTATCCGAAACATGGTCAAGTAAAACCATTAAGGATAATTTGAAAAATATTGAGATTCGTAAAGGCTATAAATATAATGAGTGAGATTGAGAAAGTGACGCTTAGATGGTTTGGGTACGTAGAGAAAATGAACGTAGAAAGGAATGCAAGGAGAACATGTGACGCGATTGAGAATGGAAGAAAAAGCCGGGACGCCCGAGGAAGGCAAGGCACGATCAAGTTAATCGAATACCTGAGTCGAGCCATGTCAGAAGTCAGAATAACCGAGGAGAATATATGAATATATGTGAATGAAGCAAGAAGTGTGTGCCAAGCTCGAATTGTTTGGCGGTCCGTCCTCTCTGCTTACTCCTGCGAAAAACGGCGTAATAGTTAATTAGTTAGTTAGTCAACTTGCAGCGTTGCCCGGGTTTATGAATGGATTGGAGGATTTTTTGAGGTTGTGATGTATCACCCTTTCCACTGCCCCTACCCCTACCCCTACTCGTGCCCCTGCCTCTACCCCTGAGGTGGTTTTAAGAAATCTAATGTAGACATCTTCCTCCACTTTCCTCTTGTTTTGACGGTAAAGTTTGAAAATTTTCATCACGTTGGGAATAAAACTGTAGATTTGTATACAAAACAAAGAAACACCGCTGTCGTTGTCCTTTATATAATGTATACTGATAGATATTTATACAATGTCACTACATAGTTTTAAAAAAAACGGGTGAAAATTAATTTGTATCGTGTCCCATTCGCGGTATTGCGTGCCGAACGACGACATGCTTCGTAAGGGCGGCGAATAAATTTGATGTAAGTACTCAACACTAGTGAATCATATATCAACCTCTGCTTTCGCGTGATGTAGAATGAACAACAATTACGAATTTCCATCTGCAGATTACCATAACACTAAGTAATTCGTGTGCGAGATCAAATATATTATTTATTTTCCATCATTAGTCAAGAACCTACAAACAGACCGCATAGGGAAACGGAACTGAGCTCTGGAGTGAACCTTGAACTCTCATTAGGCTAACAAATTCATACGCATATGTTTCGCGGTGAATTGGATGGGACGGGAGGGGGTGGAGGAGGCTGTATATCCGGTCTGCTGACAGGTCACGTGACATCCGCAGTAAACAACCTGTCAACACTGGCGCTCTCTGCCGCTTGATTCGCCCGGCGCGGCGCGCGGCGCTGTGATGTTGTCAAGTACGTATTATGTTATTCACTGTGTATGCAAATATGTTATTTAGGTACGGTGACTATTCTTTTCAGGGGTAAAATGCGACAGTAAAACACAATATAAAAAGACTTCAATGGAGTCAGCTCCATGACAAAGTGTAAATAATATGATAAACCCACATGAGAACAACTCTTTCTAAATAATTTTAAATAAAACACGCCTTTTCACATCCTGCTTTTTCACCTTTCAAAGGCTTGTAATGGTATGGAGGATATCTCTTACAGTAAAAATATAACAATTTAAGATAGCTTTACTCATATATATAATATAATTTCGAATGCGATGTGAGTAAAGGCTAAAATTCAAAAAACTTATTATTTTCAGTAAACACAATAATTTTTTGCCGACGTTCGTACAATAGTTAGTGGTGTAATGGTCAACACAGTTGCCTTCCAAGCAGTTGATAGGGGCTCAATTCTCGGCCTAAGCAACATATATTTATAAACGTTTTTAAAATGTTTTATGGCATCTATAAGCTTCACACGCCTACAATTGTCCTACAATCAACGTACCTATATACTTGTCGTGCCTTTTTCACCAAAAAAAAGCACTATATGGTACAAATAGTTGTTTCTCAGTGACGTTTTGCAAAGATATCACTGTTGAATCTGTATATAATAATATTATATTAATCAATATATATTATAAAAGAAAGTTAAAAAAAACATGCGGTCCGCAAAAACTCAGAAACGAGTCCCGGTACGATCAAGGAAGTTATATGGTGTTGTAGATCTCTATCCCGCCTCTAGATGTTTTTACCTAATGGGCGCGCTTTTGAAGATATAAGGGCTGGAAGTTTCGCCCTCTAGAAACATCAAGAGCAGTCTTCTGGGAAGTTCTAGAAGGTTCGATAAAGCTGTAGAAAATTCTGGAAGAAGTGATGGATTATGTCGGTCAGTCTATAAGGTTTAGGATGGTTCGCAAATGCTTTAGAGTAATGTGGAAGGAGAAAGTTCTAGAAGCTTTTAGAAATAAGTGGCGGTGTGTGTCGGTGAGTCTAGAAAGTTCCGTAAAATTCTAGAAGGTTCGATAAAGCTGTAGAAAGTTCTAGAAGGAGTAGCGGAGTATTTCGGTAAGTCTAGAAGGTCCCAAAATGTTCTGGGTGGTTCGTAAATGCTTTAGAAAGTTATGGAAGCAGAAAGTACTAGATGCTTTCAGAAATGAGTAGCAGAGTATGTTGGTGAGTCTAGAAGGCTCCGAAAAGTTCTAGAAGGTTTGATAAAGCTGTAAAAAGTTTTGGAAGGAGTGGTGGAGTATGTTCGTAAGCCAAGAAGGTTCTAGAATGTTCTGGATGGTTTGCTAATGCTCTAGGAAGTTTTGGAAGGAGAAATCTCCAGAAGCTTTCAGCAATAAGTGGCGGAGTGTGACGGTGAGTCTAGATGGTTCTGGAAAGTTCTAAAAGGTTCGATAATAATTTTAATCAAAACATATTATAAAAAAATATATTCGAGAGCATTCCACAACATTCCAGAACTTTCCGGAATATTCTGGAACGTTGTGGAATGTTCGGGAATAGGGAATCAGGAACATCATTGGGGACTTTCCTGTAGAACGAACATCAATCATGTTCAATCAGTGCAAAATTCACTATTTAAATTATTAGCTCATAAAAGTTTATACGAACAAAGCATAATATTCCATACTTTAATCAGAGTCTGAAAATTCTTTCAGTTAGATCAATTCTGTGGTACAAAATTATATTTCAGCACATTAATAACCCTATATTTAATACAAATAGACTAGTGCACAATTACAACACTCGTCTCAATTTTAATGAAGGATTTATTTTTCCTATTTCCTAAGCATAAAAACAAATATGGACAAAGAACTTTAGAACACATGATTCCAAGTTGTATAAATATGTTACCCGCTGAAATAAATAAAAAAGTGTATTAAAACTAAACCATTAATAAACACATTGAAAACTTGGCTAGCTGAAAGAAGCTATTTGTAATAGAAATAAGGAAATATTATTTTATTTATGATTCATTGCTTTCGTTTATGTTTTTGATTTATTCATTTTTTTAATATATTTTTGCAGAAATATTTTAGAATAATATTATTTATAAATATTTATGTAATATATGTTTTTTATGCTTTTATTTTATATATTGTGTTTTTTTATATTTTTATTTAACATTTTTTGTAACCTTGTCTGTAAATTATATGTTTTATACAACAAGCTCCCGTTAGACAAACTAAAAAAAAGTAGTTTATCGGGACTTTTTGAATTGATTTTTTTTTCTTTTGTAAAATTAAGTAAAAAAAAAAAATAAAATAAAATAAAAAATTTTATTAAATTAAAAAAATATATTCCAGAATACTCTCGATTGTTGTCCTGAACGAAGCCGGGTACTCCAGCCAGTATATTTATAAATGATTATAAAATCGTAGTTATGACCACTGCTTTTCTAATAATATAATTTCTGCACGTTTCAGAATCAATGTTTCCTTCATCAGGATACAAAGTAAACTAAAAATAAAATGGCATAAACAAAACTGTACTTTAAAAAAAATGAGAAATATGTTGCCACAAAGTACTTTTACAATTATTATTATAGAAGTATTTATATATCTTTTAATATTATAAGTTATGTGGAAATGAGGTTGTCACATATTTTTTTGAAAACATGCTCGTCTGCCATCCTAGGGGTGTCCCTGTACTATTCACTAATATGCACAGTCCTCAGTATATGATGGTAACCATAACTCTAATTGTGTGACCCTTATCTACATACATAAATAAAAGTGTATAAAAACTCGATTAAAAAAACCTAAGCGACGCAAAATAATAATAAATAAAGTCTACGAAAACGTAATAATTGAAAAACAGTTTCTCTAAAAATGTACGCATTGTTAATTGGGTTATACAATTAGCGGAGGCAGTTTTTGAAAACTCTTCCATTTTGGAAAATATCAGTAAGTTTGTTCACGTTTACCATTGAAATCCGTCGAAATTGTTTTATATTCCCATCTCCAGGACCAACCTTTAGTTCCAACTAAACATGCTAAGTGTGTGACAGTGTTTAGTCTTTAATTCCTTCGTTATTATTTATAAATTAAACAGTAAAATATTATCCGATTGCATGTTTTAAAAAGTGTTAGTATCAGTAGTGCTATTTATGGCTACCCTACGAGTGTTTGCGAAGATTTTAAGCGAAATGTATTGGAAACACACAATAAAATTTATTATAATGTTTAAAAATGTTCTATAAACTCCCTTTTTATGTAAAGGAAGCTAAAAACCTTGCAAGTTTTTAAAGAGTATGTCTCAATGTTGTTAAGTCGAAATTTTTATGCATCGGTAAAAATTGTTAAAAAATTGTTGTTTGTTGCACGTTTAAAAACAAGTAAAACATTAAATATAAAAAGTCAAATTTTATATCTTAATTAAATATTAAAGTACTTGAAATGTAGAAAACAAAATTGTGAATGAGCTTTAATTTTTTTCCAGCAAAAAACGTTGCTAGATTTTTTATCACAATACAATGTATAGTTCATGTGCAAACGGTTAGACTGCTGCCAATATTATATTATAATACTATATTTTTAAGTCATGATTACTTGTTAAAGGTAGAAGAAATTGGAGACATCCTAGGAAGATTATGCCAAAAGTCAGAATAACAGAAGAGCATGTGTCGAGATGGAGCTGTGTGGCGATCTATCCGCTTTGCCTACCCCCGCCAAGAAACGGCGTGGTGATTAGTTAGTACTTATTTAATCTTTTTAAAGCACGGAGCTGTCTAAAGTTGTGCACGAGGATTTAAAACGCTATGCTTTAAATATTCATGTTTTTTTCTCATGAATCTGCTAGACTAGACTACTTGTTGTTTCTGTAAAATCAAACAAGATGTCACCCTAACTTGTATTTTTTTTAATGAATACCACACAAGAGTCCCAAACTACTCCCAAGCGTCTGGAGCCAGTGAGACTATGGCATACCCAATTGGGGAATGTTGTGAGGCTGAAGGTATTGGGGAGGGGAAGGAGAGGGGGGAGAGGAAGGTGGGGAAAAGGGGAAATTGTATGCACTCAATCAATAATAATATCATACAAAGTAGAAAAATTAGTAAAGCTAACAATGATTCAATAAGTTTTCCCAAAATTGAATATTAATCCTAGACTATGTCTGCAGGTATCCCATATAAATAATAAATTGGATGAAATAATATATAGAGGAATTAATCGAAGATGATATTGACAGTTCTTAGAAATTGAGGTATGATAACGATAAAAATGACGGAACGGATCGGGGTAGCTGTAGCTCAGTGGATTAGAGCGCAAGGTCCCAGATACACCATGAGCTCCTAGGTTTGAGTTCCAATTGCTACTATTATCTTCAACGTCACTAATATTATCTTCAATGACTTAAAAAAAAATATTTTTAATTACTAAAAAGTAAGTTGACCGACCCGACCTATTGGCGTTCGGTGTCCGCGTCTTTCTTTGAATGCGATTGAAAAGAACCTGCTGTAGGTTAAAAATAAAGCTGTTTAAGTTATATTTAACACTTTTCTGTGAAAAGTAAGGACGTAGTTCTTCTTTTTTGTCTTAACAGAACTATTTTTATTTGATTTAACGGCACAGTGGACCATTTTTTCATGTTTTATCGACGTTTTTCGAGGAGCTCAACACGCGGCCAAAGTATACCAGCTAATTTAGTCGCATTGATAAAATTCTCAAAAAGGCACAGTTTTTGGGCACGAGCAGACTTCATTTGCCGTCTCTCTCTCTCTCTCGGGTTCGGACGGGTGGATATATTGTTGCTGAATAGAATTACTTCAGACATCAGCTTATTTTACGTCAGTCAAGAGATATTCAAAGGGAGATAATTTTGATTCTGCGAAGAATCTCTTCCTATTGACGTAACCTTCACCGCTTGTTGAAAATTTACATTATTTCAACATCTGAAATAATTTCGTTATGGGTAGATACGTAGGTAAATATTAAATAGTTGATTTCGACAGGTACAGTCTGAAAAGGGGAAATGCGCTACAATCGTTTAAGTGGCTGGCAAAACCAAGTTGGTTAAACAGTAAAGGGATGTTACTTTTAAGAGGTATTAGATCGCACTTATGGAAGCGAGATAATTGCATGGATTGGCTCTATTTCGGGTGTTTGGAAAGATAATATATTATTTGAGAAGCTATTTATTAGATTTTGCATCAAAATAAAAACTCTGGAGGAAAGACGGATGTCTGTCAAATGTCATAATCGAGAGACAAACATAACCTTACAATCCTTTCATTTTAGGTACAATAATTTTATTATTATTCTGATGGTATGTACATATTACATTGTTGATGAATAGAATTAATTATAACCTAAGTGATGACATAGATAGTAACGAAAAAATATTCAGCAGTCAAATTTCCATATTTTATTGTAAAACTGTAATTGTTTGAAAAGGTTTACGAATAAGCTACTACCGAAAAGTAAAACAAGAAATTCATTTTTTATAAAACATCAAAATTTCCAACCAAAAATATAAATTCAGCATTTACTGTTCAACATTTAAAGGGGAAAAAATAAATTGAATTTCTGAGTGTATAAATAAACTTTTTCATCTGACCTGTCAAACTGTAAAGGATATTTTATATGATACAGTAAATGTGTCCCAATTGTTTCACCAGAAATAATAACGAGTAAAAATAATTGGTCAATAGATACCAGAAATCAAACTCTAGATTCTGGTGAATTTATCTTGGTCTAAATGAGTAGATGAAAAAAAAATCGTAGCATGTAATATTGACTTTATTAAGCTAAGCGTAGTGATTCCCAACTCGGGGCACGCGTACCCAAAGGTGTGCGCGCTTGGAGTCGAAGGGTTACGCGATAAAAATCAAAGATGGCGGATTCACGATACCTAAGGACAATATTACATATGATATAATGACTTATACAGGATTATTCTCGCCGAAAAACAAAACAATTATATGGAATATTTCGATTTACGGAATCTTCGTTGATTCCGAAATCTCTCTGAATTTGAACATTTGCCGAAATCTCCATTTCTCCCGTGGAACTGTCTCTTTCTCCCTATATCTAATGAGCAATCCCTAAATATAATAATAATACTTCATTCCAGAAGATATGCAAATGGTAATGCAATGGAATACGTTCCATGGATTACAATAAAAACATATATGATAATAATAATACTAATATATTATATGGACACCCGTTATAGGTTTTGACGGCCTCCATGGTCGAGGGGTAAGGCCCTCGACTACGATTCCGAAGGTCGCGGGTTAAAATCCCGGCGTGCGCAAGTAAATTTTATTTAATTAGTTAGTGCCGTTTCACCATTAATAAATTTGAACAAAATATATATCGTATATTTGGAAACGTTCCAGAGTGGAAGATACTCTCAGTATCGCCCTGGTGAAAGACCACCATTCGGAATTGAAACTTTGCTTGAAATGACTTTTCGCCGTATTTAATGACCAGATCTGAATAGCCAGGTATTTTCCCACCTTCCTCTTTCCCCTGTCCTTTCCCTCCCCAATACCTTTAGCCTCACAACATCCCCCAATTGGGGAAGCCATAGTCTTCAGATGGTTGGGAGCAGTTGGGATTCATATAAAAAATATATATATATATTAAAAAAGGTGCATTATAAATGTAAATTTTAGATTATCAACCTCATAGTTTCTAATATAATGTACTGTGTATGTCTAAATAAATAAATAAATAACACAGATTTAACAGATATGACAACGCTGGACGACATTCCCAGCGTCATTGGCGTATGTTTTGAGGTTGAAGGAAGGGGGTTTGGAAACGCGGTGAGAAAGGGAAGGATGGGAAGTGTTCACTCTGATGATGGTCATGATCATTATAAGACCTTCTGAAGTGTTAGCTCCAGAAGGAAGAAGCCCGACAAGCCGCAACACAAATCGGCTGCCAAGGGGTACGCAAGTAAAAAAAGGTTGAGAACCGCCGGGCTAAGGGATGGTTTGGGGAAGTAAGCAAGACGAATTTTAACCAGTTCGCGTTCATAATGAAGTCAATTATTCAACTTGTTTCGTAAAATGGTTATCAAACTGAAAGACATGCGACATTTTAAGGGTTTTGAGAATAAATTGGGCCACGAAGCCTCACAATTTCTTGCGCCTGTTTTGAGATGCGCAATTTAAATGTTTGTTATTTAAGCGACGATATGAAAAACATTAGATTGCATTTTGTAGTACCAAAAATGACACATTTTTCTAATTTATTATTTTATTCATTACATTGCGCAGAAAAATTAAATCTGGAGTGCATAATTTTGTGTTAAAATTAATACATGGGAAGTACATATTTATACGAGATAATTTCAGGTGTGATTCCAATTCTAAGATTCAAAAATAAATTATTCTTGTTTTCTGTAGGTACACATAAATTGAATTTATGCTGCAATTCTTGCAAAAGTTGGTGGTGTAATGGTCAGCATAGTTGTCGTTCAAGCAGTTGATCGGGTTCAGATTCTCGGCCGTGGAAATATTTTATTTTGAATTTTTTTTTTTCTAATACATTTATTTTATGCTATTGTATGAAGCTTTCACTTTGTTATTATCCCTTATAATTAAATGAAGAATTCAAATTTCATTATTAAATTTGAATGCCTACCGGAACATACACATTAGGTGTCACAGTGATCGTGGGGGCGTGACTAGGGATTATTAAAGAGTGGGGGAAGAGGTAAAGATTTAGGGAATGGTGAAAGGAAACATGTTTAAAATGGGGTTGGAAGATAGTTTTGTTTTTGTTAATAATAGACTCATTATTATTAAATGATTTCTTAATTTACAAGACTTATAAATTATCGAAGCGTTTACCTTTACTATTAATGTAATGAATATTGATCCCCACTCTTTACTAATCCCTAGTCAGTATATATTTTTTTATATTGTTTAGTATATATTTTGCACTAATGTGAAAAATAAGAGTAATTAAAACAAGTCTGTTTGTTTCATTTTTATATTTATGTTATTTTAAATATTTACGTAAATTTATTTTGGTGCAAACTTCACAAATCCTACAATTACAATAACATCTCATGGTTTTTGACGGGTCTGTGCTAATATTGTATAATAACTGAAAACAATTAATAAACGAATTAAAAATTACTACGTTATCACCACTTTATTAATATATATATACATATCAACATGTTCCGAAAGAAATGCTTTTCTCATCAGGAATATAAAGAATGTATATTATATAATATGGTACATATTATATAATATATAATACACATTATAATATATATTACATATTATAATATATAATACCTATTATAATATATAATGCATATTATAATATATAAAACATATTATAATATATAATACATGTAATAGAAATTATAATATGGAATATACATCATAATATATAATATACATTATAATATATATTCCTGATGAGGAAAGCATCACTTTTGAAACATGTTGATATGTATATATTAATAAAGTGGTGAATACAAAGTAATTTTTAATTTTTTTTTTTTAATGATGACGCCACAAAGCGAATACCAATATTTTGAAGAAATTATATTAACAATTGAGCTAAATATTAAAAAGATTAAAAGTGGAACCAAATAATTCTATAGCTGTCTGCAGTGTATATTATTATTGTTATTCTGTGATTGTTATTTTTTCTTTAATCTATCTATTTAGTGATATTATTAATAGGTGAAATATTTGAAGTCACATTGTTTAGCAAATTCTGATTCTCCTCTACCCATTTATCAAGTCTATATGAATTTAGCATTGATCTGTGGATGGACATCACCCCATTATTATTTTTTTATCAATTCCATTAAAGATAAAGATAATTTCGTTAAAAAAAAATTTAATAAATAATTTAAGATACTTTTTTCGTACGGTTAGTTTTGGTCAAGCTTGTTTTTAGGTATGTTGCTGCTATATTTGAATTCAGCGTTGTCTAAATTTACTAATCTATTTCGTAGAAAAAACGGTTTTAAAAATGTTCCTGAAAGGTCTATTATTAAATTCAGAATTAGAACTATATTACACGAACGTACATTTCACGTACCAATACAATACCAGAATTACAGATGGGCGAAATTACACCTACTAGGTTTTATACGGTTAATAGGAGTATTATTTTTACACTTTTTTTTTAAACCTATTAATAATACTTCTTTTTTGTGTGCAATTTCAATGGGTGAAATTCTAGGTGTATTTTACTACATGTGTAATTTTGACCTTATGTAATTCTGGCTGTTTCATTACGTAACCAAAAATTTCACGTGATTATTCATCAGAAACTAGGAAAACGAGAACTTCGAAGTTGGCCCACGTAAAGTAAAAGGTTTTCCGATGGATTACTTTGGGCACCAAGGGGGCGTCGAATTATTACATCGAATTAAAATTCAAATCCGTACTCTTTTTAACTGCTCTGCAATGAATAGCTAATGCCTACAAGTATAATCTATTACTATACCGACCTGAAATAAAACTGATGTCGCTAATTTTCGTAAGACTTTTGGACTCCTAGATCCCAGACAGGCTAGTAAAATTGGTTATTTAGTGAAAATATTACGTGAAAATGATTGATCGATTTCAACAGAAGTGAGAAAAAATTGAGCCGATTCACAACACACTTCTATAGTTCTGCAAAATCTGCAAATTAAATAAGACCATTTTTATAATTAATTTATCAGCTATCAGCCATATGACGTAGTTTCTACTATAATTATATTTTTTTAGGAAAGGCTTTTTATTTATACCTTAAACAATATTTGCTTAAATTCTAACACTGGTGTTTTTTTCTGATTCACCTACCACATTTTAAAAAAGCATCATATCAATTATATAAACTGCTCAATGCGCATACACATCGCTTCACTTCTATAGATCACCCGAAAACATTTAAAACACACACTTATCCACTACTACACACGTCACTCGTTAATTATAATGTACCTATAACAAATAAGATATTACAAGGAAACATATCATAGGTATTCATTGTGTAATGTTTATTTCTAGAGATTGATTCTCACTGTATCTAATGTACTGTTTTGTTTCTATTATATCTTTTTTCTTTTTATTTTTTATTAGCGACTATAAAATTAAACATGTGAAATATAAAATAAGATGTGAGTATAAAAATGTTTACATAAAAAAAGTTTAAGACACGAGATTATTCATATATTAGTTTTTACATTTTGTACACTATTTGATTTTTTGTGTTTTTCTTAGCCCCCCTCGCTATCGGGTCCTGTGCTGGGGCAGACTAGAGTTATTTACTTTGACGTTATCTAATTAGGTGCGTCTTCTATGTCATTTTTAGTGTTGTTTTTAAGGTTGTTTCATTGACCTCTTTAAGCCAGATTTTTGTTCTTGACTTACACTCACTAAACTTTTCTATTTGTTTTATATCTGTGGAAGGATGTTGTGAAGTTTTGTCACAAAATATATGCCGTTTCTTTTTCCGAAAGTGGTTTTGTAACAAAACTAAATAAAAATTCAAACATTCCCAGATCACGAATAACCTGAAAATATTTGAAAACTACTACTACCATGATTATATCAGCCACTAACCGGTCAATATGTACTTTTTATTTCATTTAAGATACGGGCATGGTTGTGGTGACGTTGATTCTTGTCATGAAAGGAAAAAGTCTCATCTATTATGTTCTTTGTCACTGTATTTGAATGTTAATTAAACTGTGTTTATTGTTTTATTTATCCCGTTTTTGGAGGAACCGCGATTTGGCTTTACTTCAATTAAGAACATCTCAAACATTTCCCAGAAGACGTTATTGGTTTGATGTTGATGCGAACTTCAGTTTCCTCATTCTGATTCTTATTCTACTGTTATTTAATACATTTATTACTCAACCGCTTCCAGACTGAACAACTTCTGAAAATTTTATAGTTAGAGAACTCGACATCATTGTTTACCCACCGCTATTTTAATTGGATTTACCATCGTCTTAGCCAATTTAACAAAAAAAAACATCTTGGAAGTGCAAAAATTTCCGAACGATGAGTTTTGCCATCATGAAAGTGTCCTTTTTAAAATTTCATAATCTGAAAAATCATGATTACAGAGCTCACGAACACCTAAAACCTTGTGCTGTATATTAACCATTTTACTCACAACTGATGCGAAATGGATGCTTGGCGGCGCATGCACTCTAGTGGGCGTTTGCGAAACTATGAGCATTTTAGCAGTGGAATTTGAAATTTTGGCACTTTTTTTTTCCTTTTGTGCAATATATATTCTTTGCTAATGAAAGGTAATGGATGCTTGTACTTGAAAAGAAAAAAATGCTCGCAAATATTAAAAAAAAAAAACAAATACATATGTGTAAATAAAAGCATAAAATGTTTAAACTAAGGAAAGTTAAGCATGCAAAAACATGAATAACAATTTTAGAATTTAGCAAAATATATAAATTACTAGCTGATGTGCACCCGACCTTGCTCGGAATATTTTTATTTTTTTGGAATAAAATTATGAAATTGTGAATTCTTGCTTATTGTTTGGGTGCCATTATTGATTTGACAGCGAAATTAGTGCCTTGTGACGACTTTCAGTATTTTTAAATAAAGACTTATTAATTTGAAAATTTTATTTCATCTGTAACATTTATTTTTCAAAATATATCTAAATAATAAACTTCTTAAGTAGGTACCTACTTTTTTTTCATTTTAAAGATATTCTACCCAAACAAACCTTCTCCTTTTGAATATGTAATCTGTGACTAACCAAAGTGGGTATATCTATGGGCTAACCTCAATACAACATGGCGGGTTCAATACTTTCATACTAAAACGTTATGGCAAGAGTTTATATATTGGTTTCATACAATATGTAAAACTCTCTAAACCTTCCCGGCACTAATAAGAACAAACTGTACTATTTTCAGCATGATTTTTGAAAAAATCTAGAAGACAGACAAACATTATTTTTTTATAAATAAAAAAATTAATAAAAATCACTTCATAATTTCTTTAAAGATTGATATTAACTTTGTGGCGTCATTATTAATAAATTAATTCAAACATATTTTGTTTTCACCACTTTATTATTATACACTCGTCGATATATTTCAAAAGCGATGCTTTCTTCATCAGGAAAATATAAAATACTAAAAAATAATAATATCAAGTATGGACAAATGAGAAATATAGAACTCATTAATGTAAGAATAGACTATTGGAGTGTTCTAATTAATAATAAAAATTCTTTTCATTATAAATCTGGTGAAATCATAAAAAATGTGCAAATCAAATAATTCCATAGTGAAACAAAAACAAATTCAAGAAAAAAAATGCAATTGACATTTCTAAAGTTACTTTAGAAAAAAAATCTTACTATCACTAAGTTGATAAAGGTAATTCTATAATTATTTTGGATACAAGTGTTTATGTTAAAAAAAACTGTGAATTTTTTGAAAAGTGATAATTTTGAAAAACTTAATTAAAACCCAATTAATAAATGTCAAGATTATATTATAAATGCATTGAAAAGCAAATTGCTGTTTAGATCACATATAATTCGGGAAATATAGCGGTACGAAATTCAGTCTATCATCTTGAATAACCCTGTATTTAGGTACGTTGTAAGTTATCAGACTTTAATCATTGAAGATAATATCGACAAATCTCAAATGAAATGCGAAATAGAAAAAGACACAAAAAAGGCATTATTAGCACAGTAGTTTCAGTGCTAGTCCCGGTAAGACAGAGGTTCTAGGTTCGATTCCTAGATGCTTTTCGATTTCGTATTTCATTTAAGATTTGTTAATATTATCTTTAATGATTAAATATTACAATGAGATTTATTAGCTTCTATAAGTTATTCCAATAAATTGAAAATGTAATAAAACTTCAGCGGAAAATTAAATAATATCTGAAATGTATTCAAAATAATTTTTCTGTTCTAATGAAAATCAACAACACAACGATCTATATAACTATCGTTATGATGTTCAACATATTATTCGCCTTCTCCATTTTTAATGTCCCTTTTGGCGACCGCCCTTCAAGGCTATCCCTCCCTCAAAGGTTCGGGTCTAAACAATAAGATCGTTCGTGGGTACTACAGCTGTAGGTACGAATTTCGGAGGTTCTTCATTCATTTCTTTCTTTGCCAACCAAGGCTTCGTTTAGCCTTTAAAAAAATTATTCGTAAATAAAAACTCCGGCACTCTTAATGGCCCCCGTTCCACGTTTTGTCTTCGCGAGGCGACATACAAAAGGTCCGCCTCAAAATTCATAAGAAAGCCCTTTTATTCATTAAAATCACGTACCATAAATTGAATTCGGATTGCTTATTCTTTGTCAAAACACACTTTTTTTCAGAATCAGCACCACTCAGTCTGATAAAGTGGAATCCCTAAGCTCCGCGGTAATCCTCTTTAACTTAATTTTATTTCGGTATTTCTTTGCGACGGGCCGGACCAACCGGTCACTCGGAGAAAAAACCAAACAAATCACCACGTAACACGGTACTAATGGCGTCAGGCTTCACGGGTAACTCACTTTGAGTTGTTTTATTGCGGCTGGTAGGTACCTGACACCCCCCCCCTTACTTCTATCCTTTTCTTATCGCAATGAGAAGTGTTTCTTTTCAAAAAATATTAGAAATACATGAATATTAAAATTCGGGCAAAACTGGGAGTCTTGTTCTGTAAACTCATCAAAAACTCACGAATGATCTGATTTAATCAAATAAAAGAGATTTTTATGACATAGTTGCTTAGCATCGCTTAAAAAGTATACCTAGAACAGTTGTTTTATGTCACATGTCATACATGTAATTTTTTTTTAAATATCAAAATCGTGTAATCTTGCGAAAGTATCCCTTGAGATTATAAAGTGCGGTGAGAAAAAAAAGTGTCCCCAGCGACAGCGGTAGGTTATTGTTCTTTCTTGCAAATTTACGATTTGAAATGGGATTTATTTATTTAATTTTAAATAAGTATTTAAAATTAAAATATAAAATACACGTAAATAATTAGTATTTCGCTTTTTTCGTCTTTTCTTCGTAACGGTTAACAAACAAGAGCAAAATACGAACGAACTTTGTTACTATAATTCCTCTCTTAAATATGTTTTTAAATATTTCGCTTCAAATCTATTATTCACCATAATAAAAGTTACTCGGAAATATCCTAATA